>MU106378.1:439549-461005 GCA_012274485.2 Sinapis alba | reverse complement strand
TAATCATGATATCCATGTTTAGCTTGTTTGGACATATGACAAGTTTTTCAAGCTTCTAATCAAACAATGATGAATCATTATGTAAGATGCTTGATTTGGAACCATTAATCGATGGAGATTCTTTCATGAAGTTGAATAAATCCCATAGGAGTTATGCTAAAAAAGTTATTCCACTTTCTAATTAGGATATCCATGTTTAGCCTGTTTGGACATATGGCTAGTTCTTCAAGCTTGTAATCAAACCAGGATGAATCACTATGTTAGAAGCTTGATGTGGAACCATTAACCAGTGGAGAGTCTTTTATGAAATTGAATAAATCTCATAGGAGTTATGTTGAAGAAGTTATTCCACTTTCTAATCAAGATATCCATGTTTAGCCTGTTTGTACATATGGCAAATTCTTCAAGCTTCTAATCAAACCACAATGATGAGTATTATGTAAGATGCTTGATTTGGAACCATTAATCGATGGAGATTCTTTCATGAAATTGAATAAATCCCATAGGAGTTATGTTAAAAAAGTTATTCCACTTTCTAATTAGGATATCCATGTTTAGCCTGTTTGGACATATGGCTAGTTCTTCAAGCTTCTAATCAAACCAGGATGAATCACTATGTAAGAATCTTGATGTGGAACCATTAACCAGTGGAGTGTCTTTTATGAAGTTGAATAAATCTCATAGGAGTTATGTTAAAGAAGTTATTCCACTTTCTAATCATGATATCCATGTTTAGCCTGTTTGGACATATGGCAAATTCTTCAAGCTTCTAATCAAACCAGGATGAATCACTATGTAAGAATCTTGATGTGGAACCATTAACAAGTGGAGTGTCTTTTATGAAGTTAAATAAATCTCATGGGAGTTATGTTAAAGAAGTTATTCCACTTTCTAATCATGATATCGACGTTTAGCCTGTTTGGACATATGGCAAATTCTTCAAGCTTCTAATCAAACCAGCATGAATCACAATGTAAGAAGCTTGATTTGGAACCATTATTCAATGGAGAGTCTTTCATGTAGTTTAATAAAACTCATAGGAGTTATGTTAAAGAAGTTATTCCACTTTCTAATTAGGATATCCATGTTTAGCTTGTTTGGACATATATCAAGTTTTTCAAGCTTCTAAGCAAACCATGATGAGTCATTATGTAAGATGATTGATTTGAAACCATTAATCAATGGAGAGTCTTTCATGAAGTTGAATTTTAGAGTATCCTCAATACAACTTCTTCAATAAGGTGAAAGATTATTCCTATAGGCACAAATCGAACAAACCTGTATACCGTTCAAGAAGTTCTAAGATTAGTTTGGTACTACTTAGTGCTACATTCTTCGAACTAAACCTTGGTAATTAGTTACCACTCAGAAAGTACTTCAAGAATAAATCTCATAGGAGTTATGTTAAAAAAGTTATTCCTCTTTCTAATTAGGATATCCATGTTTAGCCTGTTTGGACATATGGATAGTTCTTCAAGATTCTAATCAAACCAGGATGAATCACTATGTTAGAAGCGTGATGTGGAACCATTAACCAGTGGAGAGTCTTTTATGAAATTGAATAAATCTCATAGGAGTTATGTTGAAGAAGTTATTCCACTTTCTAATTATGATATCCATGTTTAGCCTGTTTGGACATATGGCAAAATCTTCAAGCTTCTAATCAAACCACGATGAATCACTATATAAGAAGCTTGATTAGGAACCATTAATCAGTAGAGAGTCTTTCATGAAGTTTAATAAATCTCATTGGAGATATGTTGAAGAAGTTAGTCCACTTTCTAATCAGGATATCCATGTTTAGCTTGTTTGGACATATGGCAAGTTTTTCAAGCTTCTAATCAAACCAGGATGAATCACTATGTTAGAAGCTTGATGTGGAACCATTAACCAGTGGAGAGTCTTTTATGAAATTGAATAAATCTCATAGGAGTTATGTTGAAGAAGTTATTCCACTTTCTAATCAGGATATCCATGTTTAGCATGTTTGGACATATGGCAAATTCTTCAAGCTTCTAATCAAACCACGATGAATCACTATATAAGAAGCTTGATTTGGAACCATTAATCAGTGTATAGTCTTTCATGAAGTTGAATAAATCTCATAGGAGTTATGTTGAAGAAGTTATTCCACTTTCTAATAAGGATATCCGTGTTTAGCTTGTTTGGACATATGGCAAGTTCTTTAAGATTCTAATCAAACCATGATGAATCACTATGTAAGAATCTTGATTTGGAACCATTAATCAATGGTGAGTCTTTCATGAAGTTGAATAAATATCATAGAAGTTATGTTAAAAAAGTTATTCCTCTTTCTAATTAGGATATCCATGTTTAGCCTGTTTGGACATATGGATAGTTCTTCAAGATTCTAATCAAACCAGGATGAATCACTATGTTAGAAGCTTGATATGGAACCATTAACCAGTGGAGAGTCTTTTATGAAATTGAATAAATCTCATAGGCGTTATGTTGAAGAAGTTATTCCACTTTCTAATCAGGATATCCATGTTTAGCCTTTTTGGACATATGGCAAATTCTTCAAGCTTCTAATCAAACCACGATGAATCACTATATAAGAAGCTTGATTTGGAACCATTAATCAGTGGAGAGTCTTTCATGAAGTTTAACAAATCTCATTGGAGATATGTTGAAGAAGTTATTCCACTTTCTAATCAGGATATCCATGTTTAGCTTGTTTGGACATATGGCAAGTTTTTCAAGCTTCTAATCAAACCAGGATGAATCACTATGTAAGAATCTTGATGTGGAACCATTAACCAGTGGAGTGTCTTTTATGAAGTTGAATAAATCTCATAGGAGTTATGTTAAAGAAGTTATTCCGCTTTCTAATCATGATATCCATGTTTAGCCTGTTTGGACATATGACAAATTCTTCAAGCTTTTAATCAAACCAGGATGAATCACAATGTAAGAAGCTTGATTTGGAACCATTATTCAATGGAGAGTCTTTTATGAAGTGTAATAAAACTCATAGGAATTATGTTGAAGAAGTTATTCCAGTTTCTAATCATGATATCCATGTTTAGCCTGTTTGGACATATGGCTAGTTCTTCAAGATTCTAATCAAACCAGGATGAATCACTATGTTAGAAGCTTGATGTGGAACCATTAACCAGTGGAGAGTCTTTTATGAAATTGAATAAATCTCATAGGAGTTATGTTGAAGAAGTTATTCCACTTTCTAATCAGGATATCCATGTTTAGCGTGTTTGGACATATGGCAAATTCTTCAAGCTTCTAATCAAACCACGATGAATCACTATATAAGAAGCTTGATTTGGAACCATTAATCAGTGGAGAGTCTTTCATGAAGTTGAATAAATCTCATAGGAGTTATATTGAAGAAGTTATTCCACTTTCTAATAAGGATATCCGTGTTTAGCTTGTTTGGACATATGCCAAGTTCTTCAAGATTCTAATCAAACCATGATGAATCACTATGTAAGAATCTTCATTTGGAACCATTAATCAATGGTGAGTCTTTCATGAAGTTTAATAAATCTCATAGAAGTTATGTTAAAAAAATTATTCCACTTTCAAATTAGGATATCCATGTTTAACCTGTTCGGACATATGGCAAGTTTTTCAAGCTTCTAATCAAACCATGATAAGTCATTATGTAAGATACTTGATTTGGAACCATTAATCGATGGAGATTATTTCATGAAGTTGAATAAATCTCATAGGAGTTATGTTGAAGAAGTTATTCCACTTTCTAATCAAGATATATGTGTTTAGTTTGTTTGGACATATGGAAAGTTCTTCAAAATTCTAATCAAACCATGATGAATCACGATGTAAGAAGCTTGATTTGGAATCATTAATCAATGGTGAATATTTCATGAAGTTGAATAAATCTCATAGGAGTTATGTTAAAAAAGTTATTCCACTTTCTAATTAGGATATCCATGTTTAGCCTGCTTGGACATATGGCTAGTTCTTCAAGATTCTAATCAAACCAGGATGAATCACTATGTTAGAAGCTTGATGTGGAACCATTAACCAGTGGAGAGTCTTTTATGAAATTGAATAAATCTCATAGGAGTTATGTTGAAGAAGTTATTCCACTTTCTAATCAGGATATCCATGTTTAGCCTGTTTGGACATATGGCAAATTCTTCAAGCTTCTAATCAAACCACGATGAATCACTATATAAGAAGCTTGATTTGGAACCATTAATCAGTAGAGAGTCTTTCATGAAGTTGAATAAATCTCATAGGAGTTATGTTGAAGAAGTTATTCCACTTTCTAATAAGGATATTTGTGTTTAGCTTGTTTGGACATATGGCAAGTTCTTCAAGATTCTAATAACACCATGATGAATCACTATGTAAGAATCTTGATTTGGAACCATTAATCAATGGTGAGTCTTTCATGAAGTTTAATAAATCTCATAGAAGTTATGTTAAAAAAGTTATTCCACTTTCAAATTAGGATATCCATGTTTAGCCTGTTTGGACATATAGCTAGTTCTACAAGATTCTAATCAAACCAGGATGAATCACTATGTTAGAAGCTTGATGTGGAACCATTAACCAGTGGAGAGTCTTTTATGAAATTGAATAAATCTCATAGGAGTTATGTTGAAGAAGTTATTCCACTTTCTAATCTGGATATCCATGTTTAGCTTGTTTGGACATATGACAAATTCTTCAAGCTTCTAATCAAACCACGATGAATCACTATATAAGAAGCTTGATTTGGAACCATTAATCAGTGGAGAGTCTTTCATGAAGTTTAATAAATCTCATAGGAGTTATGTTGAAGAAGTTATTCCACTTTCTAATCAGGATATCCATGTTTAGCTTGTTCGGACATATGGCAAGTTTTTCAAGCTTCTAATCAAACCATGATAAGTCATTATGTAAGATGCTTGATTTGGAACCATTAATCGATGGAGATTATTTCATGAAGTTAAATAAATCTCATAGGAGTTATGTTGAAGAAGTTATTCCACTTTCTAATCAAGATATCCGTGTTTAGCTTGTTTGGACATATGGCAAGTTCTTCAAAATTCTAATCAAACCATGATGAATCACGATGTAAGAAGCTTGATTTGGAACCATTAAACAATGGTGAGTCATTCATGAAGTTGAATAAATCTCATAGGAGTTATGTTAAAAAAGTTATTCCACTTTCTAATTAGGATATCCATGTTTAGCCTGTTTGGACATATGGCGAGTTCTTCAAGCTTCTAATCAAACCAGGATGAATCACTATGTTAGAAGCTTGATGTGGAACCATTAACCAGTGGAGAGTTATGTTAATAAATCTCATAGATTCAACTTCATTAATGGTTCCAAATCAAGCTTCTTATATAGTAATTCATCATGGTTTGATTAGAAGCTTAAAGAACTTGCCATGTATCCAAACAGGCTAAACATGGATATCTTGATTAGAAAGTGGAATAACTTCTTTAACATAACTCCTATGAAATTTGTTCAACTTCATGAAAGACTCTCCACTGATTAATGGTTCCAAATCAAGCTTCTTACGTAGTGATTCATCCTAGTTTGATTAGAAGTTTGAAGAACTTGCAATATGTCCAAACAGTCTAAACATAGATATCATGATTAGAAAGTGGAATAACTTCTTCAACATAACTCCTATTAGATTTATTTAACTTCATGGAGACTCTCTACTGTTTAATGGTTTCAAATCAAGGTTCTTAAATAATTATTCATCCTGGGTTGATTAGAAGCTTGAAGAACTTGTCATATGTCCAAACATGCTAAACATGGATATCATAATTAGAAAGTTGAATAACTTCTTCAACATAACTCCTATGAGATTTATTCAACTTCATGGAGACTCTCCATTGGTTAATTGTTCCAAATCAAGCTTCTTAAAAAGTGATTCATCCTGGTTTGATTAGAAGCTTGAAGAACTTGCCATATGTCCAAACAGACTAAACATGGATATCCTGATTAGAAAGTGGAATAACTTCTTCAACCTAACTCATATGGGATTCAGTTTTAATGGTTTCAAATCAAGCTTCTTACGTAGTGATTCATCCTAGTTTGATTAGAAGTTTGAAGAACTTGCCATATGTCCAAACAAGCTAAACATAGATATCATGATTAGAAAGTAGAATAACTTCTTCAACATAACTCCTATTAGATTTATTCAACTTCATGAAAGACGCTCCAATGATTAATGGTTACAAATCAAGCTTCTTAAATAATTATTCATCCTGGTTTGATTAGAAGCTTGAAGAACTTGTCATATGTCCAAACATGCTAAACATGGATATCCTGATTAGAAAGTGGAATAACTTCTTCAACAAAACTCCTATAAGATTTTTCAAACTTTAAAGAGACTCTCCACTGATTAATGGTTCTTGATAAAGCTTCTTACATAGTGATTCAACCTGGTTTGATTAGAAGCTTGAAGAACTTGCCATATGTCCAAACATGCTAAACATGGATATCATGATTAGAAAGTTGAATAACTTCTTCAACATAACTCCTATGATATTTATTCAACTTCATGAAAGACTCTCCACTGATGAATGGTTCCAAATCAAGCTTCTTACATAATATCTCATCATGGTTTAATTAGAAGCTTAAAGAACTTGCCATATGTCCGAACAGGCTAAACATGGAAATCTTGATTAGAAATTGGAATAACTTCTTTAACATAACTCCTATGAAATTTGTTCAACATCATGAAAGACTCTCAACTGATTAATGGTTCCAAATCAATTTTCTTACATAGTTATTCATCCTGATTAGAAAGTGGAATAACTTCTTCAACATAACTTCTATGGTAATTTTTTTCAACTTCATGAAGACTCTCAACTTATTAATATTTCTAAATCAAGCTTCTTACATAGTGATTCATCATGGTTTGATTAGAAGCTATAAGAACTTGCCATATGTCAAAACATGCTAAACATGGATATCATGATTAGAAAGTTAAATAACTTCTTCAACATAATTCATATGAGATTTATTCAACTTCATCAAAGACTTTCCACTGATTAATGGTTACAAATAAAGCTTCTTACATAGTAGATCATCTTGGTTTGATTAGAAGCTTGAAGAACTTGCCATGTGTCAAAACATGCTAAACATGGATATCCTGATTAGAAAGTGGAATAACTTCTTCAACATAACTCCTATGAGATTTATTCAACTTCATGGAGACTCTCCACTGATTAATGGTTCTAGATAAAGATTCTTACAAAATTATTCATCATGGTTTGATTAGAAGCTTGAAGAACTTGCCATATGTCCAAACAGGCTAAACATATATATCATGATTAGAAAGTGGAATAACTTCTTCAACATAACTTCTATGGGATTTTTTTCAACTTCATGGAGACTCTCAACTTATTAATGGTTGTAAATCAAGCTTCTTACATAGTTATTCATCCTGGTTTGATTAGAAGATGTAAGAACTTACCATATGTCCAAACATGCTAAACATGGATATCCTGATTAGAAAGTTGAATAACTTCTTCAACATAACTCCTATGAGATTTATTCTACTTCATGGAGACTCTCCACTAATTAGTAGTTCCAAATCAAGCTTCTTACATAGTGATTCATCCTTGTTTGATTAGAAGCTTGAAGAACTTCCATATCTCCAAACATGCTAAACATGGATATCCTAATTAGAAAGTGGAACAACTTCTTCATAAAAACTCCTATGAGAATTATTCAACTTCATGAAAGACTCTCCATTGATTAATGGTTCCAAATCAAGATTCTTACATAGTAATTCATTCTGTTTTGTTTAGAAGCTTAAAGAACTTGCCATATGTCCGAACAGGCTAAACATGAATATCCAGATTAGAAATTGAAATAATTTCTTCAACATAACTCCTATAAGATTTTTTCAACTTTAAGGAGACTCTCCACTGATTAATGGTTCTATATAAAGCTTCTTACATTGTGATTCAACCTGGTTTGATTAAAAGCTTGAAGAACTTGCAATATGTCCCTACAAGCTAAACATGGATATCATAATTAGAAAGTGGAATAACTTCTTCAACATAACTCCTATGGGATTTATTCAACTTCATGGAGACTCTCCACTGATTATTGGTTCCAAATAATGCTTCTTACATAGTGATTCATCTTGGTTTGATTAGAAACTTGAAGATCTTGTCATATGTCCAAACAGGCTAAACATGGATATCCTGATTAGAAAGTGGAACAACTTCTTCAACATAACTCCTATGAGATTTATTCAACTTCATGGAGACTCTCCACTTATTAATGGTTCTCAATCAAACTTCTTACATACTGATTCATCCTTGTTTGATTAGAAGCTTGAAGAACTTGTAATATGTTCAAACAGTCTAAAGATAGATACCTGATTAGAAAGTGGAATAACTTCTTCAACATAACTCCTATGAGATTTATTGAATTTCATGAAAGGGTCTCCACTGATTAATGGTTCCAAATCAAGCTTCTTACATAGTGATTCATCCTAGTTTGATTAGAAGCTTGAAAAACTTGTCATATGTCCAAATAGTCTAAACATAGATATCCTGATTAGAAAATGGAATAACTTCTTCAACGTAACTTCTATGGGATTTTTTTCAACTTCATGGAGGCTCTCAAATTATTAATGGTTCTAAACATGCTAAACATGGATATCCTGATTAGAAAGTTGAAACACTTCTTTAACATAACTCCTATGAGATTTATTCAACTTCATAGAGACTCTCCACTGAATAATGGTTACAAATCAAGATTCTTACATAGTGATTCATCCTGGTTAGATTAGAAGCTTGAAGAACTTTACATATTACCAAACAGGCTAAACATTGTTATCCTGATTAGAAAGTGGAATAACTTTTCAACATAACTCCTATGAGATTTATTCAACTTCATGAAAGACTCTCCACTGATTAATAGTTACAAATTAAGCTTCTTACATAGTGATTCATCTAGGTTAGATTAGAAGCTTGAAGAACTTGCCATATGTCCAAACAAGATAAACATGTATATCCTGATTAAAAAGTGGAATAACTTCTTCAACATAACTCTTATATGATTTTTTTCAACTTTTTTCAACTTCATGGACACTCTACACTGATTAATTTTTCCAAATCAAGCTTCTTAGATAGTGATTCATCCTGGTTTGATTAAAAGCTTGAAGAACTTACCATATGTCAAAAAAGTCTAAACATGGATATCCTGATTAGAAAGTGGAATAACTTCTTAAACAAAACTCCTATGAGATTTATCCAACTTCATGAAAGACTCTCCACTGATTAATGGTTCCAAATCAAGCTTCTTACATAGTGATTCATCCTGGTTTGATTAGAAGCTTAAAGAACTTGCCATATGTCCAAACATGCTAAACATATATATCCGGAATATAAAGTGAAATAACTTCTTTAACATACCTCTGATAGCATTTATTCAACTTCATGGACACTCTCCACTGATTAATGGTTCCAAATCAAGCTTTTTACATAGTATATTCATCCTGGTTCGATTAGAAACTTGAAGAACTTGCCATATGTCCAAGCAGACTAAACATTAATATCTTGATTAGAAAGTTGAATAGCTTATTCAACCTAACTCCTATGAGATTTATTCAACTTCATGGAGACTCTCCACTGATTAATGGTTCCAAATCAAGCTTCTTACATAGTTATTCATCCTTGTTCAATTAGAAGATTGAAGAACTTGCCATATGTCCAACAGACTAAACATGGATATCCTGATTAGAAAGTGGAATAACTTCTTCAACATAACTCCTATGAGATTTATCCAACTTCATGAAAGACTCTCCACTGATTAATGGTTCCAAATCAAGCTTCTTACATAGTGATTCATCCTGGTTTGATTAGAAGCTTAAAGAACTTGCCATATGTCCAAACATGCTAAACATATATATCCTGAATAGAAAGTGGAATAACTTCTTTAACATACCTCCTATAGCATTTATTCAACTTCATGGACACTCTCCACTGATTAATGGTTCCAAATTAAGCTTTTTACATAGTGGTTCATCCTGGTTCGATTAGAAACTTGAAGAACTTGCCATATGTCCAAGCAGACTAAACATTAATATCTTGATTAGAAAGTTGAATAGCTTCTTCAACATAACTCCTATGCGATTTATTCAACTTCATGGAGACTCTCCACAGATTAATGGTTCCAAATCAAGCTTCTTACATAGTTATTCATCATGGTTTGATTAGAGGCTTGAATAACTTGACATATGTCCAAACAGACTAAACATGGATATACTGATTAGAAAATGGAATAACTTCTTCAAAATAACTCCTATGAGATTTATTCAACTTCATGGAGACTCTCCACTGATTAATGGTTCCAAATCAAGCTTCTTACATAGTGATTCATCCTGGTTCGATTACAAACTGAAGAACTTGTCATATGTCCAAACAAGATAAACATGGATATCCTGATCAGAAAGTGGAATAACTTCTTCAACATAACTTCTATGGGATTTTTTTCAACTTCATGGAGACTCTCAACTTAAATAATGGTTCTAAATCAACCTTCTTACATAGTGATTCATCCTGGTTTGATTAGAAGCTGTAAGAACTTGCCATATGTCCAAACATGTCAAACATGGATATCCTGATTAGAAAGTTGAATAACTTCTTCAACATAACTCCTGTGAGATCTATTCAACTTCATGAAAGACTCTCCACTGATTAATGGTTCCAAATCAACCTTCTTACATAGTAGATCATCCTTGTTTGATTAGAATCTTGAAGAACTTACCATGTGTCCAAACAAGCTAAACATGGATATCCTGATTAAAAAGTGGAATAACTTCTTCAACATAACTCTTATAAGATTTATTCAATTTTATCAAAGACTCTCCACTGATTAATGGTTCCAAATCAAGCTTCTTACATCATAATTCATCTTAGTTTGATTAGAAGCTTGAAGAACTTGACATATGTCCAAAAAGGCTAAACATGGATATCCTGATTAGAAAGTGGAATAACTTCTTCAACATAACTCCTATGAGATTTATTCAACTTCATGAAAGACTCTCCACTGATTAATGATTCCAAATCAAGCTTCTTACATAGTTTTTCATCCTGGTTCGATTAGAAGCTTGAAGAACTTGCCATATGTCCAAACAGTCTACATAGATACCTGATTAGAAAGTGGAATAACTTCTTCAACATAACTCCTATGAGATTTATTGAATTTCATGAAAGAGTTTCCACTGATTAATGGTTCCAAATCAAGCTTCTTACATAATGATTCATCCTAGTTTGATTAGAAGCTTGAAAAACTTGCCATATGTCCAAATAGTCTAAACATAGATATCCTAATTAGAAAATGGAATAACTTCTTCAACATAACTTCTATGGGATTTTTTTCAACTTCATGGAGGCTCTCAAATTATTAATGGTTCTACACATGCTAAACATAGATATCCTGATTAGAAAGTTGAACCACTTCTTCAACATAACTCCTATGAGATTTATTCAACTTAATGGTTCCAAATTAAGCTTCTTACATAGTTATTCATCATGGTTTGATTAGAAGCTTGAATACCTTGACATATGTCCAAACAGACTAAACATGGATATACTGATTAGAAAATGGAATAACTTCTTCAAAATAACTCCTATGAGATTTATTCAACTTCATGGAGACTCTCCACTGATTAATGGTTCCAAATCAAGCTTCTTACATAGTGATTCATCCTGGTTTGATTAGAAACTGAAGAACTTGTCATATGTCCAAACAAGATAAACATGGATATCCTGATTAGAATGTGGAATAACTTCTTCAACATAACTCCTATGAGATTTATTCAACTTGATGAAAGACTCTCTACTTATTAATAGTTCCAAATCAAACTTCTTACATAGTAAATCATCATGGTTTGATTAGAAGCTTGAAGAACTTGCCATCTGTCCAAACATGCTAAACATGGATATCCTGATTAGAAAGTGGAATAACTTCTTCAACATAACTTCTATATGCTTTTTTCAATGTTATGGAGACTCTCCAATGATTAATGGTTCTAGATAAAGCTTCTTACATAGTGATTAAACCTGTTTTGATTAGAAGCTTCAAGAACTTGCCATATGTCCAAAAAGGCTAAACATTGATATATTGATTAGTAAGTGGAATAACTTGGTCAACATAACTCCTATGAGATATGTTCAACTTAATGAAAGACTCTCCAGTGATTAATGGTTACAAATCAATCTTCTTACATAGTAATTCATCCTGGTTTTATTAGAAGCTTGAAGAACTTGCCATATGTCCAAACAGGCTTAACATAACTCCTATGAGATTTATTCAATTTCATGAAAGACTCTCCACTGATTACTGGTTCCATATCAAGATTCTTACATAGTGAGTCATCCTAGTTTGATTAGAAGCTTGAAAAACTTTCCATATGTCTAAATAGTCTAAACCAAGATATCCTGATTAGAAAGTGGAATAACTTCGTCAACATAACTCCTATGAGATTTATTCAACTTCATGGAGACTCTCCACTGATTAATGGTTCTAGATAAAGCTTCTTACAAAATTATTCATCATGTTTTGATTAGAAGGTTGAAGAACTTACCATATGTCCAAACAGGCTAAACATAGATATCTAGATTAGAAAGTGGAATAACTTCTTCAACATAACTTCTATGGCATTTTTTTCAACTTCATGGAGACTCTCATCTTAAATAATGGTTCTAAATCAACCTTCTTACATAGTGATTCATCCTGGTTTGATTAGACGCTGTAAGAACTTGTCATATGTCCAAACATGCTAAACATGGATATCCTGATTAGAAAGTTGAATAACTTCGTCAACATAACTCCTATGAGATTTATTCATCTTCACGAAAGACTCTCCACTGATTAATGGTTCCAAATCAACCTTCTTACATAGTAGATCATCCTTGTTTGATTAGAAGCTTGAAGAACTTGCCAGGTGTCCAAACATGCTAAACATGGATATCCTGATTAAAAAGTGGAATAACTTCTTCAACATAACTCTTATAAGATTTATTCAATTTTATCAAAGACTCTCCACTGATTAATGGTTCTGATTAAGCTTCTTACATCGTAATTCATCTTAGTTTGATTAGAAGCTTGAAGAACTTGACATATGTCCAAAAAGGCTAAACATGGATATCCTGATTATAAAGTGGAATAACTTCTTCAACATAACTCCTATCAGATTTATTCAACTTCATGAAAAACTCTCCACTGATTAGTGATTCCAAATCAAGCTTCTTACATAGTTTTTCATCCTAGTTCGATTAGAAGCTTGAAGAACTTGTCATATGTCCAAACAGTCTACATAGATACCTGATTAGAAAGTGGAATAACTTCTTCAACATAACTCCTATGAGATTTATTGAATTTCATGAAAGAGTTTCCACTGATTAATGGTTCCAAATCAAGCTTCTTAAATAGTGATTCATCCTAGATTGATTAGAAGCTTGAAAAACTTGCCATATATCCAAATAGTCTAAACATAGATATCCTAATTAGAAAATGGAATAACTTCTTCAACGTAACTTCTATGGGATTTTTTTCAACTTCATGGAGGCTCTCAAATTATTAATGGTTCTACACATGCTAAACATAGATATCCTGATTAGAAAGTTGAACCACTTCTTCAACATAACTCCTATGAGATTTATTCAACTTCATGGAGACTCTCCACTGAATAATAGTTATAAATCAAGATTCTTACATAGTGATTCATCCTGGTTAGATTAGAAGCTTGAAGAACTTTACATATTACCAAACAGGCTAAACATTGTTATCCTGATTAGAAAGTGGAATAACTTCTTCAACATAACTCCTATGAGATTTATCCAACTTCATGAAAGACTCTTCACTGATTAATGGTTACAAAATAAGCTTCTTACATAGTGATTCATCTTGGTTAGATTAGAAGCTTGAAGAACTTGCCATATGTCCAAACAAGATAAACACGGATATCCTGATTAAAAAGTGGAATAACTTCTTCAACATAACTCTTATAAGATTTTTTTCAACTTTATTCAAATTCATGAAAAACTCTTCACTGATTAATGGTTCCAAATAAAGGTTCTTACATAGTGATTCATCCTAGTTTGATTAGAAGCTTGAAGAACTTGTCATATGTTCAAACAGACTAAACATGAATATACTGATTAGAAAGTGGAATAACTTCTTCAAAATAACTCCTATGAGATTTATTAAACTTCATGGAGACACTCCACTGATTAATGGTTCCAAATCACGCTTCTTACATAGTGATTCATCTTGGTTTGATTAGAAACTGAAGAACTTGCCATATGTCCAAACAGGATAAACAT
The DNA here is from genome assembly GCA_012274485.2 of Sinapis alba. Taxonomy (NCBI): domain Eukaryota; kingdom Viridiplantae; phylum Streptophyta; class Magnoliopsida; order Brassicales; family Brassicaceae; genus Sinapis; species Sinapis alba. Next base: position 446,699 of record MU106378.1, on the reverse strand, counting down.
GCATATCCTGATTAGAATGTGGTATAACTTCTTCAACATAACTCCTTTGAGATTTATTCAACTTCATGAAAGACTCTCTACTGATTAATGGTTCCAAATCAAGCTTCTTACATAGTAAATCATCCTGGTTTGATTTGAAGCTTGGAGAACTTGTCATCTGTCCAAACATGCTAAACATGGATATCATGATTAGAAAGTGGAATAACTTCTTCAACATAACTCCTATATGATTTTTTCAATGTTATGGAGTCTCTCCACTGAGTAATGGTTCTAGATAGAGCTTTTTACATAGTGATTAAACAAGTTTTGATTAGAAGCTTGAAGAACTTACCATATGTCCAAACAGACTAAACATTGACATCCTGATTAGTAAGTGGAATAACTTCTTCAACATAAGTCCTATGATATTTGTTCAACTTAATGAAAAACTCTCCACTGATTAATGGTTACAAATCAATCTTCTTACATAGTAATTCATCCCGGTTTTATTAGAAGCTTGAAGAACTTGCCATATGTCCAAACAAGCTAAACATGGATATCCTGATTAAAAAGTGGAATAACTTCTTCAACATAACTCTTATAAGATTTATTCAATTTTATCAAAGACTCTAAACTTATTAATGGTTCCAAATCGAGTTTCTTACATCGTAATTCATGTCCAAAAAGGCGAAACCTAGATATCTTGAATAGAAAGTGGAATAACTTCTTCAACATAACTCATATGAGATTTACTCAACTTCATGGAAGACTCTCCACTGATTAATGGTTCCAAATCAAGCTTCTTACATAGTTTTTCATCCTGGTTTGATTAGAAGCCTGAAGAACTTGCCATATGTCCAAACAAGCTAAACATGGATATCATGATTATAAAGCGGAATAACTTCTTCAACATAACTCCTATGAGATTTATTCAACTTCATGGAGACTCTCCACTGATTAATGGTTCCAAATCAAGCTTCTTACATAGTGATCCATCTTTGTTTAATTAGAAGCCTGAAGAACTTGTCATATGTCCAAACAAGCTAAACATGGATATACTGATTAGAAAGTGGAATAACTTCTTCAACATAACTCCTATGAGATTTATTCAACTTCATGAAAGACTTTCAACTGATTAATGGTTACAAATCAAGCTTCTTACATAGTAGATCATCATGGTTTGATTAGAAGCTTGAAGAACTTGCCATGTGTCCAAACATGCTAAACATGGATATCCTGATTAGAAAGTGGAATAACTTCTTCAACATAACTTCTATGAGATTTATTCAATTTCATGAAAGACTTTCCACTGATTACTGGTTCCAAATCAAGCTTCTTACATAGTGATTCATCCTAGTTTGATTAGAAGCTTGAAAAAACTTGTCATATGTCCAAATAGTCTAAACATAGATGTCCTGATTAAAAAGTGAAATATCTTCGTCAACATAACTTCTATGAGATTTATTCAACTTCATGAAAGACTCTCTATTGATTAATGGTTCCAATTCAAGCTTCTTACATAGTGATTCATCCTGGTTCAATTAGAAGTTGAAGAAATTGCCATATGTCCAAACATGCTAAACATAGATATCCTGATTAGAAAGTGGAATAACTTCTTCAACATAAATTCTATGAGATTTCTTCAACTTCATGAAAGACTCTTCACTGATTAATGGTTCCAAATCAAGTTTCTTGCAGAGTAAATCATCCTGGTTTGATTAGAAGCTTGAAGAACTTTCCATGTGTCCAAACATGATAAACATTGATATCCTGATTAGAAAGTGGAATAACTTTTTCAACATAACTCCTATACAATTTTTTTCCAACTTTATGGAGACTCTCCACTGGTTAATGGTTCTATATCAAGCCTATTACATAGTGATTCAACCTGGTTTGATTAGAAGCTTGAAGAACTTGTCATATGTCCAAACAGGCTATGATATCCTGATTAGAAAGTGGAATAACTTCTTCAACATAACTCCTATGAAAATTATTCAACTTCGTGAAAGACTCTCCACTGATTAATGGTTTCAAATCAAGCTTCTTACATAGTGGTTCATCATGGTTCGATTAGAAGCTAGAATAATTTGCAATATGTCCAAACAAGCTAAACATGGATATCCTAATTAGAAAGTGGAGTAACTTCTTCAACATAACTCCTATGAAATTTATTCAACTTCATGAAAGACTCTCCACTGATTAATGGTTTCAAATCAAGCTTCTTACATAGTGGTTCATCCTGGTTTGATTAGAAGCTTGAAGAACTTGTCATATGTCCAAACAAGCTAAACATGGATATCCTGATTAGAAAGTGGAATAACTTCTTCAACATAAGTCATATCAGATTTCTTCAACTTCATGAAAGACTCTCCAATGATTAATGGTTATAAATCAAGCTTCTTACTTGGTGATTCATCTTGGTTAGGTTAGAAGCTTGAAGAACTTGCCATATGTCCAAACAAGCTAAACATGGATATCCTGATTAAAAAGTGGAATAACTTCTTCAACATAACGCTTATAAGATTTATTCAATTTTATCAAAAACTCTCCACTGATTAATGGTTCCAAATCAAGCTTCTTACGTCGTAATTCATCTTAGTTTGATTAGAAGCTTGAAGAACTTGACATATGTCCAAAAAGGCTAAACATGGAAATCCTGATTAGAAAGTGGAATAACTTCTTAGACATAACTCCTATGAGATTTATTCAACTTCATGAAAGACTCTCCACTGATTAATGATTCCAAATCAAGCTTCTTACATAGTTTTTCATCCTGGTACGATTAGAAGCTTGAAGAACTTGTTATATGTCCAAAAAGAGGCTAAACATTGATATCTTGATTAGAAAGTTGAATAACTTCTTCAACATAACTCCTATGAAATTTATTCAACTTCATGGGGACTCTCCACTGATTAATGGTTCCAAATCAAGCTTCTTACATAATGATCCATCTTTGTTTGATTAGAAGCCTGAAGAACTTGTCATATGTCCAAACAAGCTAAACATGGATATACTGATTAGAAAGTGGAATAACTTCTTCAACATAACTCCTATGAGATTTATTCAACTTCATGAAAGACTTTCCACTAATTAATGGTTACAAATCAAACTTCTTACATAGTAGATCATCCTGGTTTGATTAGAAGCTTGAAGAACTTGCCATGTGTCCAAACATGCTAAACATGGATTTCCTGATTAGAAAGTAGAATAACTTCTTCAACATAATTCCTATGAGATTTATTTAATTTCATGAAAGACTCTCCACTGATAACTGGTTCCAAATCAAGCTTCTTACATAGTGATTCATCCTGGTTCGATTAGAAGCTGAAGAAATTGCCATATGACCAAACATGTTAAATATGGATATCCTGATTAGAAAGTGGAATAACTTCTTCAACATAACTTCTATGATATTTATTCAACTTCATGAAAGACTCTACACTGATTAATGGTTCCAAATCAAGTTTCTTGCAGAGTAAATCATCATGGTTTGATTAGAAGCTTGAAGAACTTCCCATGTGTCCAAACATTATAAACATTGATATCATGATTAGAAATTGGAATAAATTCTTCAACATAACTTTATGGAGCCTCTCCACTGGTTAATGGTTCTAGATAAAGCTTCTTACATAGTGATTCAACCTGGTTTGATTAGAAGCTTGAAGAACTTGTCATATGTCCAAACATGCTAAACAAGGATATCGTGATTAGAAAGTGGAATAACTTTTTCAACATAACTCCTTTGAAATTTATTCAACTTCATGAAAGACTCTCCACTGATTAATGGTTTCAAATCAAGCTTCTTACATAGTAGTTCATCCTGGTTTGATTAGAAGCTTGAAGAACTTGCCATATGTCCAAACAAGCTAAACATGGATATCCTGATTAGAAAGTGGAATAACTTCTTCAACATAACTCCTATGAAATTTATTCAACTTCATGAAAGACTCTCCCTTGATTAATGGTTTCAAATCAAGCTTCTTACATAGTGGTTCATCCTTGTTTGATTTTGAAGCTTGAAGAACTTGCCATATGTCCAAACAAGCTAAACGTGGATATCCTGATTAAAAAGTGGAATAACTTCTTCAACATAACTCTTATAAGATTTATTCAATTTTATCAAAGACTCTCCACTGATTAATGGTTCCTAATCAAGCTTCTTACATCGTAATTCATCTTAGTTTGATTAGAAGCTTGAAGAACTTGACATATGTCCAAAAAAGCTAAACATGGATATCCTGATTAGAAAGTGGAATAACTTCTTCAACATAACTCCTATGAGATTTATTCAACTTCATGAAAGACTTTCCACTGTTAATGGTTACAAATCAAGCTTCTTACATACACTACAAGAAAACATGGATTTACCGACTGTCTTTACCGACTGAAATTGTAGTCGCTAAACTTACCGACTATATACCGACTGAGTTCCGACTAAATTGACGACCCAACCTAAACAGTAGTGAAACAGCCGGAAAATAACGACTCCTTCAAAACGACGCAATGTAGTCGCTAAATAACGACTAATTGGTGACTATAACGCAGTCGTTAAACGAACGTCGTAAATCAGTCGGCAAATTAGCTACCGATTAGTGATTGAAATAATTTATGACGTCGCAGTCGCTATTTAGTCGCTAAAAACCGGTATAAAACACGTGATTGTCATTTCTTGGTAGGTGTAACTAATTTGTACGACTGTCTTTAGCAGTCACCAAATTGGTTAGTAAACAGTAGGTATTGAGTCGGAAAACAGTCGGTAAATTCTCTATAAATATGAACATACGGTTTTGTTTTCATTAACACGCATGATAAGAAGCTAAAAGAAAAAAACTTGGTCGTTCAAATAATGGGAGACAATTACGGCAATACCAATTTTCGAGAATGGATGTACAAAAGAATCGATGAAGAAACGGGGAATTTTTCGGAAGAGTTCATAGCAGATGTAGAGCAATTCATGACATTTGTAGAAACGATAAATTTCTCTCGGGGCAAAGAATTTTGAAACATATATATAGTAAAGGATTTATGCAAGACTATTATGTTTGGTACAAGCATGGAGAAGAAATCGACACAGCATTAGGAACAAGTTATGTTGATCCTAGGCATTTAAGTGGTAGTGAAGAAGTTGGTTATGTAGTAAAAGATAGATATGAGGAAATGGTAAATGATGCATTTCGTGAAGATGTGAGTTTTGATAATTATCAACAGGATGATAGTTATCAAAATGTAGTAGATCCGGTATGCAACCATCCAAAGAAATTCTACGACTTGTTAGAAGGAGTGAAAAATCCTTTATATAATGGTTGTCGAGAAGGTCACTCACAATTATCATTAGCTTCTAGAGTTATGCAAACTAAGGCGGATTATAATATGAGTGAGAAGTGTGTGGATTCGGTATGCCAAATGTTGACTGACTATTTACCCGCTGGAAACCAATCAACTGGTTCACATTACGAGACAGAAAAGTTGATGCGTAATTTAGGTCTCCCATATTATACAATTGATGTTTGTGTTAACAATTGTATGATCTTCTGGAAAGAGGATGAAAGGTGGGATAAGTGTCAATTTTGTGGTGCATCAAGATGGAAGCCTAGAAATGAACGACGTAGAACCAAAGTACCATATAGTCGTATGTGGTATATACCTATTGCTGACAGATTGAAGAGAATGTATCAGAGCAAGAAGACCGCATCAGCAATGAGATGGCATGCAGAGCACCAAGCAAAAGAGGGTGAAATGTGTCATCCGTCAGACGCAGCAGAATGGAAACACTTTCAAGATGTACATCCCCGGTTTGCCGAAGAACCTCGTAATGTTTATCTGGGCTTATGTACTGATGGATTCAATCCATTTGGGATTTCTAATAATCATTCGCTGTGGCCAGTGATCTTGACTCCATATAATCTACCGCCTGGTATGTGCATGAATACAGAATACTTATTTCTCACAATTTTGAATTATGGACCAAATCATCCGCGTGCTAGTCTAGATATCTTTCTCAAACCTCTGATTGCGGAGTTAAATGAGTTGTGGTCTACTGGAGTTGAAGCATATGATGTCTCGAGGAATCAAAATTTTAATCTTAAAGCTGTTCTCCTGTGGACGATAAGTGACTTTCCGGCATATGGCATGCTATCAGGATGGACGACCCATGGTAAGTTGTCTTGTCCAATTTGCATGGAAGACACTAAGGCTTTTTATCTGCCTAATGGAAGGAAGACATGTTGGTTTGATTGTCATCGAAGATTTCTTCCTCATGATCATCCACTAAGGAAGAACAAAAAAGACTTCTTGAAGGGAAAACATGCTATGAATGATTTTCCACCTGAATCTTTGACTGGTGAACAAGTGTATTCTGAGCGGTTAAAGGGTGTCAATCCACCAAAAACGGCTGAATGTGGTGGAAATGGTCACGACAAGAAGAAACATGGTTATGGGAAGTACCATAATTGGCACAAGGAAAGCATATTCTGGGAGCTACCGTATTGGAGGGATCTCATTCTGCGACACAATCTTGATGTGATGCATATTGAGAAGAATTTTTTTGACAACATCATGAACACTCTTATGAGTGTGAAGGGCAAGTCAAAAGATACAATCAAGTCAAGATTGGATATATCACTTTTCTGTGATCGGCAACACTTACATGTTGAAAGTGATGGTCATGCTCCTTATCCACCCTACACATTAGACGAGAACGCAAGAAAAAGTTTATTGGAATGTGTGAAACATGCTGTTAAATTTCCAGACGGTTATGCTTCAGATTTAGCTAATTGTGTTGATATTGAGAAGGGCAAGTTTTCAGGCATGAAAAGTCATGACTGCCACGTTTTTATGGAGAGACTACTTCCATTTATACTTGCAGAACTCGTAGATCCGAACATCCATATTGTGTTATCAGGTACTAATTAGTTATAGTTTAATCAAATTCTACAACTTTATGTGTTTATTTTTTGTTTTAGTAACAATATGCAATTTTAATATATTTTGTAGGTGTTGGGTTATTTTTCCGGGACCTTTGCTCAAGAACTTTGCAAAAAAGTCGCCTTAAAATACTTAAACAGAACATAGTTCTCATAATCTGCAATTTGGAAAAGATATTTCCACCATCATTTTTCGACGTTATGGAGCACTTGCCTATACATCTCCCCTACGAAGCTGAACTAGGAGG
>MU106378.1:413380-437165 GCA_012274485.2 Sinapis alba | reverse complement strand
GATTTTATTAAAACACACCATATAAATATGTTTGTATATAAAAATATTTATTTATTTATGAATATTTGATATGACACAGCGTCACAAGCGGATCAAGTCTGTTATATCCCATACCCGTACGTAAAGAAACCAAAGCAGTTGTGGCTCAATGTACTTAAAGTGAATCCGAGAAGATTAATCATTTCTGGAGAATCTGAAGATAAAGACCCAGCGACGTTGCAACAAGAGAACGATGATGCTGTTCAAATGACTACAGTTGAAGACCTAGAAGTCGAGCATTTGGTAAATGCTCAAGTTGAACCGATAAATCTTGAAATCGACGTGGAAGATGCTGAACCAGGAGATGAATTCCAATGTAATTTATCATCGTCTGATGATGATGAAGATGAAGAAGAACCATACTAAATTGTGAACCCTTATGTAGTATTATGTTGTAAAATTGTAAACCCATGTGTAATAATGTAAACCCTAAATAATATTTCTAAATTTGCTTCTCACACTTGAATCTTTGAATTTTAACTAGATAAAAAAATTAAAATCTTAAATTTTCAAAAAAGTTTTTTAAAAAATTTGTTAACCTTCAGTCATACCCATGAAAACTAAAATTCATTTTGAGGGTTAATGAAACACCATAACCGTGAAAACCCCGGTTATGAAACCCCAAAATAATCCAAATGCAATTACCGACTACTTTCCGACTGAAAGCCGACTGCAACGCCAAATCCAAAGACCCGGGAAGACGAAATTATTTCCCACTTAACCAAATTATCAGCCCGCCTAAACCAAATTAATTCGGTCCAACCCGATATTACTCTAACCTAAATCGATTTTGGAGTAAACCCTAACATTTGCTCTCTCCCCTTCTCCGCCGTTTCCTTCTCTCCCCTTAATCCCTCTCTCCGGCGATTACAGCTCTCAACTTCCATCTCTCCGCCGTCTCACTCTCTTGTTTTCTACGCTCTGTCTCATGCTCAATGGCTGGAAAGAGGAAACGTGCTGCCCTCAAACCGTCAAGACCGGCTGGTTTGCCCAGTCAATATGAGTTCATCCCTACAACGTCATCACAGCCTCTCCCACCGGCTCAACGTAAGAGTACTCAGGCGTCTATTCGTGATTACCCGCCTCCGACGCAGCTTTTTCCCTCCTCCACACCCGGACCTTCTGCAAGAGCTCCGCCACGACAATATCAACAGCGCCAGTCTCAAGCGAGTGAACCGATTCCTCCACTTCAAGCATCTCAATCTCCTCCGGTTCAAGGTGCTCACTCGGATCCACTTTTACCTGCACAATCTCCTCCACTTCGAGCATCTTCATCGCCTCAACCGCGTCCATCTCACAGTTCGCAAGCACAGAATTCTCCAACTTTAGGAGACCCGGATGATTATTCCGATGTAGATGCCCCGGTTGAACCACATCTTGCCGAAGACCAGATGGCTATTCTTAACTCCCTGCTAGCTCAACCAGGCCGAGAGAAGTTTACTACTGTTCTCTCTCCCAACTTGGAACCGGGAACCACTTGGTAAGCTTTTCTGTTGCTTTTGTTTCTACGTATGTTTATGTTTGTATTTTCTTCCTTTACTGCTTTTCTGTTGTGTATACTTTCAATTATGTTTGTTCCTACGTATGATTATGTCATGTGTAGAGTTTCATAATTATCTATAAGTTTCAGTTATGGTTGTTCCTAATATCAGTCATTTTATTTGTTTGTAGGTTTGGTTATGACAAGTCTAAGTTGACCAGGAAGATTACAAAGATTTTCACCAACAAATTTGATGATACATTCTACAGCTGGTCACATGTTCCCCGAGAAAGACAAGAACGTTACTTCGTTGAGTTTGCGGTAACCTTCACTGTCCCTTCTCTGTCTTTACAATTTTTTACTTATGTCTATTTTCCTTACTAACTCTTATCTTCTCTGTTGTTTTGTAGAAAACCCACACATGGCATCCGTCAATGACTGGTCTTTTTCAAGAGCATTTTGAATCCATATGTCAGAAACGGATGAAAGACATGGTGAGCAATGTTAGGACATCTCGACAGAGACCAAGGTGGAGCAATAAGGAACTCTGGAAGGTGATGACTGCTTATTGGGACACTGATGAAGCCATGGCAAAGAGCTCGACAACATCAGCTGCTCGAATGTCTGACCGTAAAGGTCTTGGTGTTCACAAGCATAACTCTGGCCAGAAGTCTTATTTGCAAATTGAACAAGAGATGGTGAGTCACATTGTTCTGATAAATATGTTTGCTTCTTCTACTGATTTTTTTTCTCTTATTTCAGGTAGTTGAATTGGGAAGACCAGTGACCTTTGCTGAAGTATTCATAAGAGCTCACACCAGAGCTGATGGAACCTTTGTCGATTTTAAAGCTGAGAAGGTGGCTGAGGCTTACAAGAAGAATAAGCAAGAAAAGTTGGCCAACATGGAGATAGATAATCCTGATACATCAGAGGGTCAGCATCCACCTCTGTCATTGGAAGAGGATAATGACATATTTATTCAGGTTAGGTGTTTATCCTAATAAATAAATTGTTGTTTATCCTGTCTTTATGTTGGTTGTCTTACTGATTAGTATAATTTTGATTGTCTTAGTGATACATCAGATGGTCACTCATTGGTATTGGTTGTGTCTCTGTTTAGTCTTTAGGTTTGATTGTCTAACAGATTAGTATAATTTTATGTTTTTGTTTTGATTAGATTGTCTAACTGACTAGTCTTTAGGTTCTATTACTAATTTCTGTTTTCTGTTTATGTTTATGTTTTCTGTTCTGGTTTGATTGTCTTGCCTTGTTGTTTTTCATTGATTATGACTTGATATTGATTCTATCATTCTTGATTTTTTTGTAGTCAACTTTCACCAATGATAGAGGCCAAATTTTTGGACTGGGAAGCTTGCAGAATCAGCTTAATGCAAAGCCAAATGACATCGGCAGCTTCTCTTCTTTCATGCACATGCAGCAACAGCTACAAGAAGCTCAACGCCAATTACGGGAGCAAGCTGTTCTTATTGCAAAGGGTGATGAAGAGCGTTCCCGGATGGCAAAGGCTGAGGAAGAGCGTTCTCAGGTTATAGCTGACCAGCAGTGTAAGATTAATGAACTGAGCCTTGTTAACAAGTTCTTGCAAGAAACTGACCCAAGATACCTTGCCTTCATTGCCATTCAAACCACCCAACCTGATTCCCCTTAGCACAATAGGTTTCATTGTAGTTTTATTTCTTTGCTTTTAAACTTCATTTTGGATGTTTGTTGAATGTATTATAATAAATATTTAAGTTACTTATCTTTATATATCAAACTTTTTATTCTTTTTGAATTTTTTTTTAGGTTCAACAATTAAATTTTGATCCAAACCAAATTAAATAAAACAATACAAAACTGTAAAAATCGACAGTTTGTATCAGTAGTTAATTAGTCGGTTAAATAGTCGTAAAACAGTAGGTATACAGTCGCTAAATATGGTTAACACAAATACGAGTAACTAGTTAGTCGTTAAAAGAGTGACCACATCAGTCGTAACTCAGTCGTTAATCAGTGGCAAAATTTTGCGACTGATTTCCCTACTCCTTTTTTGGTCGCAGAGTAGTCGTCTACATGGTAACAATTTAGTCGTAGATACACTCTATATCAGTCGTTAATATAGTCGTTACCGTAGTCATTTATCAGTCGTAAATCAGTAGCAAAGGTTTCCGACTGATTTGCGACTACGTTTTGGTCGCAAATATAGTCGGCCTTCCAGTCTTAATTCAGTCGTTCAATGTACGACTAAATAGCGACTGAATTACGACATTGGCAATCAGTCGTTAAAGGGTCGCTATTTAACGACTGATTAACGACTCTTTAATTTACCGACTAGCACTATTACGACCACTACAATCAGTCGTCATTTAGTCGTAAAACCTGGTATACCGACTGTTTCCCGACTGATTTTGCAGTCGCAAAATCCATGTTTTCTTGTAGTGATAGTAGATCATACTGGTTTGATTAGAAGCTTGAAAAACTTGCGATGTGTCCAAACATACTAAACATGGATATCATGATTAGAAAGTAAAATAACTTCTTCAACATAACTCCTATGAGATTTATTCAATTTCATGAAAGATTCTCCACTGATTACTGGTTCCAAATCAAGCTTCTTACATAATGATTCATCCTAGTTTGATTAGAAGCTTGAAAAACTTGTCATATGTCCAAATAGTTTAAACATAGATATCCTGATTAGAAAGTGAAATATCTTCGTCAACATAAATCCTATGAGATTTATTCAACTTCATGAAAGACTCTCCACAGATTAATGGTTCCGAATCAAGTTTCTTACATAGTGCTTCATCCTGGTTTGATTAGAAGCTGAAGAAATTGCCATATGTCCAAACATGCTAAACATGGATATCCTGATTAGAAAGTGGAATAACTTCTTCAACCTAACTTCTATGAGATTTATTCAACTTCATGAAAGACGCTACACTGATTAATGGTTTCAAATCAAGTTTCTTGCAGAGTTAATCATCATGGTTTGTTTAGAAGCTTGAACAACTTTCCATGTGTCCAAACATTATAAAAATTTGATATCCTGATTAGAAAGTTGAATAACTTCTTCAACATAACTCCTATAAGATTTGTTTCAACTTTATGGAGACTCTCCACTGGTTAATGGTTCTCGATAAAGCTTCTTACATAGTGATTCAGCCTGGTTTGATTAGAAGCTTGAAGAACTTGTCATATGTCCATACATGCTAAACAAGGATATCGTGATTAGAAAGTGGAATAACTTCTTCAACATAACTCCTATGATATTTATTCAACTTCATGAAAGACTTTCCACTGATTAATGGTTACAAATCAAGCTTCTTACATAGTAGATCATCCTGGATTGATTAGAAGCTTGAAGAACTTGCCATGTGTCCAAACATGCTAAACATGGATATCCTGATTAGAAAGTAGAATAACTTCTTCAACATAACTCCTATGAGATTTATTCAACTTCATGAAAGACACTCCAATGATTAATGGTTACAAATCAAGCTTCTTACTTGGTGATTCATCTTGGTTAGGTTAGAAGCTTGAAGAACTTGCCATATGTCCAAACAAGCTAAACATGGATATCCTGATTAGAAAGTGGAATAACTTCTTCAACATAAGTCATATGAGATTTATTCAACTTCATGAACGACTCTAAACTGATTAGTGGTTCCAGATCAAGCTTCTTACATCGTAATTCATCCTAGTTTAATTAAAAGATTGAAGAACTTGCCATTTGTCCAAACAGGCTAAACATGGATATCCTGATTAGAAAGTGAAATAACTTCTACAACATAACTCCTATGAGATTTATTCAACTTCATGAAAGACTCTCCAATGATTAATAGTTACAAATCAAGCTTCTTACTTGGTGATTCATCTTGGTTAGGTTAGAAGCTTGAAGAACTTGCCATATGTCCAAACAAGCTAAACATGGATATCCTGATTAAAAAGTGGAATAACTTCTTCAACATAACGCTTATAAGATTTATTCAATTTTATCAAAGACTCTCCACTGATTAATGGTTCTAAATCAAGCTTCTTAATCGTAATTCATCTTAGTTTGATTAGAAGCTTGAAGAACTTGACATATGTCCAAAAAGGCTAAACATTGATATCCTGATTAGAAAGTGAAATAACTTCTTCAACATAACTCCTATGAGATTTATTCAACTTCATGAAAGACTCTCCACTGATTAATCATTCCAAATCAAGCTTCTTACATAGTTTTTCATTCTGGTTCGATTAGAAGCTTGAAGAACTTGCCATATGTCCAAAGAGGCTAAACATTGATATCCTGATTAGAAAGTTGAATAACTTCTTCAACATAACTGCTATGAGATTTATTCAACTTCATGGGGACTCTCCACTGATTAATGGTTCCAAATCAAGCTTCTTACATAGTGATCCATCTTTGTTTGATTAGAAGCCTGAAGAACTTGTCATACAAAGAAGCTAAACATGGATATACTGATTAGAAAGTGGAATAACTTCTTCAACATAACTCCTATGAGATTTATTCAACTTCATGAAAGACTCTCCACTGATTAATGGTTACAAATCAAGCTTCTTACATAGTAGATCATACTGGTTTGATTAGAAGCTTGAAGAACTTGCCATGTGTCCAAACATACTAAACAAGGATATCATGATTAGAAAGTAAAATAACTTCTTCAACATAACTCCTATGAGATTTATTCAATTTCATGAAAGACTCTCCACTGATTAATGGTTCCAAATCAAGCTTCTTACATAGTGCTTCATCCTGGTTCGATTAGAAGCTGAAGAAATTGCCATATGTTCAAACATGCTAAATATGGATATCCTGATTAGAAAGTGGAATAACTTCTTCAACATAACTCCTATGAAATTTATTCAACTTCATGAAAGACTCTCCAATGATTAATGGTTACAAATCAAGCTTCTTACATAGTGGTTCATCCTAGTTTGATTAGAAGCTTGAAGAACTTGTCATATGTCCAAACATGCTAAACATGGATATCCTTATTAGAAAGTGGAATAACTTCTTCAACATAACTCCTATGAAATTGATTCAACTTCATGAAAGACTCTCCACTGATTAATGGTTTCAAATCAGGCTTCTTACATAGTGGTTCATCCTTGTTTGGTTAGAAGGTTGAAGAACTTGCCATATGTCGAAACAAGCTAAACATGGATATCCTGATTAGAAAGTGGAATAACTTCTTCAACATAACTCTAATACGATTTATTCAATTTTATCAAAGACTCTCCACTGACTAATGGTTCCAAATCAAGCTTCTTACATCGTAATTCATCTTAGTTTTATTAGAAGCTTGAAGAACTTGACATATGTCCAAAAAGGCTAAACATGGATATCCTGATTAAAAAGTGGAATAACTTCTTCAACATAACTCCTATGAGATTTATTCAACTTCATGAAAGACTCTCCACTGATTAATGATTCCAAATCAAGCTTCTTACATAGTGATTCATCCTGGTTCGATTAGAAGCTGAAGAAATTGTCATATGTCCAAACAAGCTAAACATGGATATCCTGATTAGAAAGTGGAATAACTTCTTCAACATAAGTCATATGAGATTTATTCAACTTCATGAAAGACTCTAAACTGATTAGTGGTTCCAGATCAAGCTTCTTACATCGTAATTCATCCTAGTTTAATTAAAAGCTTGAAGAACTTGCCATTTGTCCAAACATGCTAAACATGGATATCTTGATTAGAAAGTGGAATAACTTCTTCAACATAACTCATATGAGATTTATTCAACTTCATGAAAGATTCTCCAATGATTAATGGTTACAAATCAAGCTTCTTACTTGGTGATTCATCTTGGTTAGATTAGAAGCTTGAAGAACTTGACATATGTCCAAACAAGCTAAACATGGATATCCTGATTAAAAAGTGGAATAACTTCTTCAACATAACTCTTATAAGATTTATTCAATTTTATCAAAGACTCTCCACTGATTAATGGTTCCAAATCAAGCTTCTTACATCGAAATTCATCTTCGTTTGATTGGAAGCTTGAAGAACTTGACATATGTCCAAAAAGGCTAAACATGGATATCCTGATTAGAAAGTGGAATAACTTCTTCAACATAACTCCTATGAGATTTATTCAACTTCATGAAGGACTCTACACTGACTAATGGTTCCAAATCAAGTTTCTTGCAGAGTAAATCATCATGGTTTAATTAGAAGCTTGAAGAACTTTCCATGTGTCCAAACATTATAAACATTGAATATCCTGATTAGAAAGTGGAATAACTTCTTCAACATAACTCCTATAAGATTTTTTTCAACTTTATGGAGACTCTCCACTTGTTAATTGTTCTAGATAAAGCTTCTTACATAGTGATTCAACCTGGTTTGATTAGAAGCTTGAAGAACTTGTCATATGTCCAAACAGGCTAAACATGGATATCCTGATTAGAAAATGGAATAACTTCTTCAACATAACTCCTATGAAATTTATTCAACTTCATGAAAGACGCTCCACTGATTAATGGTTTCAAATCAAGCTTCTTACATAGTGGTTCATCCTAGTTTGATTAGAAGCTTGAAGAACTTGTCATATGTCCAAACATGCTAAACATGGATATCCTTATTAGAAAGTGGAATAACTTCTTCATCATAACTCCTATGAAATTGATTCAACTTCATGAAAGACTCTCCACTGATTAATGGTTTCAAATCAAGCTTCTTACATAGTGGTTCATCCTTGTTTGGTTAGAAGCTTGAAGAACTTGCCATATGTCCAAACAAGCTAAACATGGATATCCGGATTAGAAAGTGGAATAACTTCTTCAACATAACTCCTATGAAGTTTATTCAACTTCATGAAATACTCTCCACTGATTAATGGTTTCAAATCAAGCTTCTTACATAGTGGTTCATCCTGGTTTGATTAAAAGCTTGAAGAACTTGCCATATGTCCAAACAAGCTAAACATGGATATCCTGATTAGAAAGTAGAATAATTTCTTCAACATAAGTCCTATGAGATTTATTCAACTTCATGAAAGACTCTAAACTGATTAAGGGTTCGAAATTAAGCTTCTTACATCGTAATTCATCGTAGTTTAATTAGAAGCTTGAAGAACTTGCCATTTGTCCAAACAGGCTAAACATGGATATCTTGATTAGAAAGTGGAATAACTTCTTCAACATAACTCCTATGAGATTTATTCAGTTTTATCAAAGACTCTCCACTGATTAATGGTTCCAAATCAAGCTTCTTACATCGTAATTCATCTTAGTTTGATTAGAAGCTTGAAGAACTTGGCATATATCCAAAAAGGCTAAACATGGATATCCTGATTAGAAAGTGGAATAACTTCTTCAACATAACTCCTATAAGATTTATTCAACTTCATGAAAGACTCTCCACTGATTAATGATTCCAAATCAAGCTTCTTACATAGTTTTTCATCCTGGTTCGATTAGAAGCTTGAAGAGCTTGTCATATGTCCAAAGAGGCTAAACATTGATATCCTGATTAGAAAGTTGAATAACTTCTTCAACATAACTCCTATGAGATTTATTCAACTTCATGGGGACTCTCCACTGATTACTGGTTCCAAATCAAGCTTCTTACATAGTGATCCATATTTTTTTGATTAGAAGCTTGAAGAACTTGCCATGTGTCCAAACATGTTAAACATGGATATCCTGATTAGAAAGTAGAATAACTTCTTCAACATAACTGCTATGAGATTTATTCAACTTCATGAAAGACTTTCCACTGATTAATGGTTACAAATCAAGCTTCTTACATAGTAGATCATCCTGGTTTGATTAGAATCTTGAAGAACTTGCCATGTGTCCAAACATGCTAAACATGGATATCCTGATTAGAAAGTAGAATAACTTCTTCAACATAACTCCTATGAGATTTATTCAACTTCATGAAAGACTCTCCACTGATTACTGGTTCCAAATCAAGCTTCTTACATAGTGATTCATCCTAGTTTGATTAGAACCTTGAAAAACTTGTCATATGTCCAAATAGTCAAAACATAAATATCCTATTTAGAAAGTAAAATATCTTCGTCAACATAACTCCTATGAGATTTATTCAACTTCATGAAAGACTCTCCACTGATGAATGGTTCCAAATCAAGCTTCTTACATAGTGATTCATCCTGGTTCGATTAGAAGCTGAAGAAATTGCCATATGTCCAAACATGCTAAATATGGATATCCTGATTAGAAAGTGGAATAACTTCTTCAACATAACTTCTATGAGATTTATTCAACTTCATAAAAGACTCTACACTGATTAATGGTTCCAAATCAAATTTCTTGCAGAGTAAATCATCATGGTTTGAATAGAAGCTTGAAGAACTTTCCATGTGTCCAAACATTATAAACATTGATATCCTGATTAGAAAGTGGAATAACTTCTTCAACATAACTCCTATGAGATTTATTTAACTTCATGAAAGATTCTCCAATGATTAATGGTTACAAATCAAGCTTCTTACTTGGTGATTCATCTTGGTTAGGTTAGAAGCTTGAAGAACTTGCCATATGTCCAAACAAGCTAAACATGGATATCCTGATTAGAAAGTGGAATAACTTCTTCAACATAAGTCATATGAGATTTATTCAACTTCTTGAAAGACTCTAAACTGATTAGTGGTTCCAGATCAAGCTTCTTACATCGTACTTCATCCTAGTTTAATTAAAAGCTTGAAGAACTTGCCATTTGTCCAAACAGGCTAAACATGGATATCCTGATTAGAAAGTGAAATAACTTCTTCAACATAACTCCTATGATATTTATTCAACTTCATGAAAGACTCTCCAATGATTAATGGTTACAAATCAAGCTTCTTACTTGGTGATTCATCCTGGTTCGATTAGAAGCTTGAAGAACTTGCCATATGTCCAAACAAGCTAAACATGGATATCCTTATTAAAACGTGGAATAACTTCTTCAACATAACTCCTATGAGATTTATTCAACTTCATGGGGACTCTCCACTGATTAATGGTTCCAAATCAAGCTTCTTACATAGTGATCCATCTTTGTTTGATTAGAAGCCTGAAGAACTTGTCATATGTCCAAACAAGCTAAACATGGATATAGTTATTAGAAAGTGGAATAACTTCTTCAACATAACTCCTATGAGATTTATTCAACTTCATGAAAGACTTTCCACTGATTCATGGTTACAAATCAAGCTTCTTACATAGTAGATCATCCTGGTTTGATTAGAAGCTTGAAGAACTTGTCATGTGTCCAAACATGCTAAACATGGATATCCTGATTAGAAAGTAGAATAACTTCTTCAACATAACTCCTATGAGATTTATTCAACTTCATGAAAGACTCTACACTGATTAATGGTTCCAAATCAAGTTTCTTGCAGAGTAAATCATCATGGTTTGATTAGAAGCTTGAAGAACTTTCCATGTGTCCAAACATTATAAACATTGATATCCTGATTAGAAAGTGGAATAACTTCTTCAACATAACTCCTGTAAGATTTTTTTCAACTTTATGGAGACTCCCCACTGGTTAATGGTTCTAGATAAAGCTTCTTACTTTGTGATTCAACCTGGTTTGATTAGAAGCTTGAAGAACATGTCATATGTCCAAACAGGCTAAACATGGATATCCTGATTAGAAAGTGGAATAACTTCTTCAACATAAGTCATATGAGATTTATTCAACTTCATGAAAGACTCTCCACTGATTAATGGTTTCAAATCAAGCTTCTTACATAGTGGTTCATCCTGGTTTCATTAGAAGTTTGAAGAACTTGCCATATGTCCAAACAAGCTACACATGGATATCCTGATTAGAAAGTGGAATAACTTCTTCAACATAAGTCATATGAGATTTATTCAACTTCATGAAAGACTCTCCACTGATTAATGGTTTCAAATCAAGCTTCTTACATAGTGGTTCATCCTGGTTTGATTAGAAGTTTGAAGAACTTGCCATATGTCCAAACAAGCAAAACATGGATATCCTGATTAGAAAGTGGAATAACTTCTTCAACATAAGTCATATGAGATTTATTCAACTTCATGAAAGACTCTAAACTGATTAATGGTTCCAGATCAAGCTTCTTACATCGTAATTCATCCTAGTTTAATTTGAAGCTTGAAGAACTTGCCATTTGTCCAAACAGGCTAAACATGGATATCCTGATTAGAAAGTGAAATAAATTCTTCAACATAACTCATATGAGATTTATTCAACTTAATGAAAGACTCTCTAATGATTAATGGTTACAAATCAAGCTTCTTACTTGGTGATTCATCTTGGTTAGATTAGAAGCTTGAAGAACTTGCCATATGTCCAAACAAGCTAAACATGGATATAATGTTTAAAAAGTGGAATAACTTCTTCAACATAACTCTTATAAGATTTATTCAATTTTATCAAAGACTCTCCACTGATTAATGGTTCCAAATCATGCTTCTTACATCGTAATTCATCTTAGTTTGATTAGAATCTTGAAGAACTTGAAATATGTCCAAAAAAGCTAAACATGGATATCCTGATTAGAAAGTGGAATAACTTCTTCAACATAACTCCTATGAGATTTATTCAACTTCATGAAAGACTCTCCACTGATTAATGATTCCAAATCAAGCTTCTTAAATAGTTTTTCATCCAGGTTCGATTAGAAGCTTGAAGAACTTGTCATATGTCCAAAGAGGCTAAACATTGATATCCTGATTAGAAAGTTGAATAACTTCTTCAACATAACTCCTATGAGATTTATTCAACTTCATGGGGACTCTCCACTAATTAATTATTCCAAATCAAGCTTCTTACATAGTGATCCATCTTTGCTTGATTAGAAGCCTGAAGAACTTGTCATATGTCCAAACATGCTAAACATGGATATCCTGATTAGAAAGTAGAATAACTTCTTCAACATAACTCCTATGAGATTTATTCAATTTCATGAAAGACTCTCCACTGATTACTGGTTCTAAATCAAGTTTCTTACATAGTGATTCATCCTAGTTTGATTAGAAACTTGAAAAACTTGTCATATGTCCAAATAGTCTAAACATAGATATCCTCATTAGAAAGTGAAATATCTTCGTCAACATAACTCCTATGAGATTTATTCAACTTCATGAAAGACTCTCCACTGATTAATGTTTCCAAATCAACTTCTTACATAGTGATTCATCCTGGTTCGATTAGAAGCTGAAGAAATTGATATATGTCCAAACATGCTAAATAAGGATATCCTGATTAGAAAGTGGAATAACTTCTTCAACATAACTTCTATGAAATTTATTCAACTTCTTGAAAGACTCTCCACTGATTAATGGTTTCAAATCAAGCTTCTTACATAGTGGTTCATCCTAGTTTGATTAGAAGCTTGAAGAACTTGCCCTATGTCCAAACAAGCTAAACATGGATATCCTGATTAGAAAGTGGAATAACTTCTTCAACATAACTCATATGAAATTTATTCAACTTCATGAAAGACTCTCCACTGATTACTAGTTTCAAATCAAGCTTCTTACATAGTGGTTCATCCTGGTTTGATTAAAAGCTTGAAGAACTTGCCATATGTCCAAACAAGCTAAACATGAATATCCTGATTAGAAAGTGGAATAACTTTTTCAACATAACTCCTATGAGATTTATTCAACTTCATGAAAGACTCTTCACTGATTAATGATTCCAAATCAAGCTTCTTACATATTTTTTCATCCTGGTTCGATTAGAAGCCTGAAGAACTTGCCATATGTCCAGACAAGCTAAACATGGTTATACTGATTAGAAAGTGCAATAACTTCTTGAACATAACTCCTATGAGATTTATTCAACTTCATGAAAGACTTTCCACTGATTAATGGTTACAAATCAAGCTTCTTACATAGTAGATCATCCTGGTTGGATTAGAAGCTTGAAGAACTTGTCATGTGTCCAAACATGCTAAACATGGATATCCTGATTAGAAAGTGGAATAACTTCTTCAACATAACTCCTATGAGATTTATTCAATTTCATGAAAGACTCTCCACTGATTACTGGTTCCAAATCAAGCTTCTTACATAGTGATTCATCCTAGTTTGATTAGAAGGTTGAAAAACTTGCCTTATGTCCAAATAGTCTAAACATATATATCCTGATTAGAAAGTGGAATAACTTCTTCAACATAACTCCTATGAGATTTATTCAACTTCATGAAAAACTCTCCAATGATTAATGGTTACAAATCAAGCTTCTTACTTGGTGATTCTTCTTGGTTAGATTAGAAGCTTGAAGAACTTGCCATATGTCCAAACAAGCTAAACATGGATATAATGTTTAAAAAGTGGAATAACTTCTTCAACATAACTCATATGAGATTTATTCAAACTCATAAAAGACTCTCCACTGATTAATGATTCCAAATCAAGCTTCTTACATAGTTTCTCATCCTGGTTCGATTAGAAGCTTGAAGAACTTGCCATATGTCCAAACAGGCTAAACATTGATATCCTGATTAGAAAGTTGAATAACTTCTTCAACATAACTCCTATGAGATTTATTCAACTTCATGGGGACTCTCCACTGATTAATGGTTCCAAATCAAGCTTCTTACATAGTGATCCATCTTTGTTTGATTAGAAGCCTGAAGAACTTGTCATATGTCCAAAAAGGCTAAACATGGATATCCTGATTAGAGAGTGGAATAACTTTTTCAACATAACTCCTATGAAATTTATTCAACATCATGAAAGACTCTTAACTGATTAATGATTCAAATCAAGCTTCTTACATAGTTTTTCATCCTGGTTTGATTAGAAGCTTCAAGAACTTGCCATATGTCCAAAAGGCTAAACATTAATATCCTATTAGAAAGTGGAATAACTTCTTCAACATAACTCCTATGAGATTTATTCAACTTCATAGAGACTCTCCACTGATTAATGTTTCCAAATCAAGCTTCTTACATAGTGATTCATCTTGGTTTGATTAGAAGCCTGAAGAACTTGCCATATGTCCAAACAAGCTAAACATGGATATACTGATTAGAAAGTGCAATAACTTCTTGAACATAACTCCTATGAGATTTATTCAACTTCATGAAAGACTTTCCAGTGATTAATGGTTACAAATCAAGCTTCTTACATAGTAGATCATCCTGGTTTGATTAGAAGCTTGAAGAACTTGTCATGTGTCCAAACATGCTAAACATAGATATCCTGATTAGAAAGTGGAATAACTTCTTCAACATAACTCCTATGAGATTTATTCATTTTCATGAAAGACTCTCCACTGATTACTGGTTCCAAATCAAGCTTCTTACATAGTGATTCATCCTAGTTTGGTTAGAAGCTTGAAAAACTTGCCTTATGTCCAAATAGTATAAACATAGATATCCTGATTAGAAAATGGAATATCTTCGTCATCATAACTCCTATGAGATTTATTCAACTTCATGAAAGAATCTCCCCTGATTAATGGTTCCAAATTAATCTTCTTACATAATGATTCATCTTGGTTAGATTAGAAGCTGAAGAAATTGCCATATGTCCAAACATGCTAAACATGGATATCCTGATTAGAAAGTGGAATAACTTGTTCAACATTACTCCTATGAGATTTATTCAACTTCATGAAAGACTTTATACTGATTAATGGTTCCAAATCAAGTTTCTTCCATAGTAAATCATCCTGGTTTGATTAGAAGCTTGAAGAACTTTCCATGTGTCCAAACATGATAAACACGGATATCCTAGTTAGAAAGTGGAATAACTTCTTCAACATAACTCCTATAAGATTTTTTTCAACTTTATAGAGACTCTCCACTGACTAATGGTTCTAGATAAAGCTTCTTACATAGTGATTCAACATGGTTTGATTAGAAGCTTGAAGAACTTGCCATATGTCCAAACAGGCTAAACATGGATATCCTAATTAGAAAGTGAAATAACTTCTTCAACATAACTCCTATGAAATTTATTCAACTTCATGAAAGACTCTCCACTGATTAATGGTTTTAAATCAAGCTTCTTACATAGTGGTTCATCCTGGTTTGATTAAAAGCTTGAAGAACTTGCCATATGTCCAAACAAGCTAAACATGTATATCCTGATTAGAAAGTGGAATAACTTCTTCAACATAAGTCCTATGAGATTTATTTAACTTCGTGAAAGACTCTACACTGATTAATGGTTCCAAATCAAGCTTCTTACATAGGGATTCATCCTGGTTAGATTAGAAGCTTGAAGAACTTTACATATTACCAAACATGCTAAACAATGTTATCCTGATTAGAAAGTGGAATAACTTCTTCAACATAACTCTTATGAGATTTATTTAACTTCATGAAAGACTCTCCACTGATTAATGATTCCAAATCAAACTTCTTACATAGTTTTTCATCCTGGTTCAATTACAAGCTTGAAGAACTTGCCATATGTCCAAACAGGCTAAACACTGATATCCTGATTAGAAAGTTGAATAACTTCTTCAACATAACTCCTATAAGATTTATTCAATTTTATTAAAGACTCTCGACTGATTAATGGTTCCAAATCAAGCTTCTTACATCGTAATTCATCTTAGTTTGATTAAAAGCTTGAAGAACTTGACATATGTCCAAAAAGGCTAAACATGGATATCCTGATTAGAAAATGGAATAACTTTTTCAACATAACTCCTACGAGATTTATTCAACACCATGAAAGACTCTCCACTGATTAATGATTCCAAATCAAGCTTCTTACATAGTTTCTCATCCTGGTTCGATTAGAAGCTTGAAGAACTTGCCATATGTCCAAACAGGCTAAACATTGATATCCTGATTAGAAAGTTGAATAACTTCTTCAACATAACTCCTATGAGAATTATTCAACTTCATGGGGACTCTCCACTGATTAATGGTTCCAAATCAAGCTTCTTACATAGTGATTCATCTTTGTTTGATTAGAAGCCTGAAGAACTTGTCATATGTCCAAAAAGGCTAAACATGGATATCTTGATTAGAGAGTGGAATAACTTCTTCAACATAACTCCTATGAGATTTCTTCAACTACATGAAAGACTCTTCACTGATTAATGATTCCAAATCAAGCTTCATACATAGTTTTTCATCCTGGTTTGATTAGAAGCTTCAAGAACTTGCCATATGTCCAAAAGGCTAAACATTAATATCCTATTAGAAAGTGGAATAACTTCTTCAACATAACTCCTATGAGATTTATTCAACTTCATGAAAGACTCTCCACTGGTTAATGGTTCCAAATCAAGCTTCTTACATAGTGATTCATCCTGGTTTGATTAGAAGCTTGAAGAACTTGCCATATGTCCAAACAAGCTAAACATGGATATACTGATTAGAAAGTGCAATAACTTCTTGAACATAACTCCTATGAGATTTATTCAACTTCATGAAAGACTTTCCACTGATTAATGGTTACAAATCGAGCTTCTTACATAGTAGATCATCCTGGTTTGATTAGAAGCTTGAAGAACTTGTCATGTGTCCAAACATGCTAAACATGGATATCCTGATTAGAAAGTGGAATAACTTCTTCAACATAACTCCTATGAGATTTATTTATTTTCATGAAAGACTCTCCACTGATTACTGGTTCCAAATCAAGCTTCTTACATAGTGATTCATCCTAGTTTGATTAGAAGCTTGAAAAACTTGCCTTATGTCCAAATAGTCTAAACATAGATATCCTAATTAGAAAGTGGAATATCTTCGTCAACATAACTCCTATGAGATTTATTCAACTTCATGAAAGAATCTCCACTGATTAATGGTTCCAAATTAATCTTCTTACATAATGATTCATCTTGGTTTGATTAGAAGCTGAAGAAATTGCCATATGTCCAAGCATGCTAAACATGGATATCCTGATTAGAAAGTGGAATAACTTGTTCAACATTACTTCTATGAGATTTATTCAACTTCATGAAAGACTTTATACTGATTAATGGTTCCAAATCAAGTTTCTTCCATAGTAAATCATCCTGGTTTGATTAGAAGCTTGAAGAACTTTCCATGTGTCCAAACATGATAAACATGGATATCCTAGTTAGAAAGTGGAATAACTTCTTCAACATAACTCCTATAAGATTTTTTTCAACTTTATAGAGACTCTCCACTGACTAAAGGTTCTAGATAAAGCTTCTTACATAGTGATTCAACCTGGTTTGATTAGAAGCTTGAAGAACTTGCCATATGTCCAAACAGGCTAAACATGGATATCCTAATTAGAAAGTGGAATAACTTCTTCAACATAACTCCTATGAAATTTATTCAACTTCATGAAAGACTCTCCACTGATTAGTGGTTTCAAATCAAGCTTCTTACATAGTGGTTCATCCTGGTTTGTTTAGAAGCTTGAAGAACTTGCCATATGTCCAAACATGCTTAACATGGATATCCTGATTAGAAAGTGGAATAACTTCTTCAACATAAGTCCTATGAGATTTATTCAACTTCGTTGCAGACTCTCCACTGATTACTGGTTCCAAATCAATCTTCTTACATAGTGATTTATCCTAGTTTGATTAGAAGCTTGAAAAACTTGTCATATGTACAAATAGTCTAAACATAGATATCCTGATTAGAAAGTGGAATAACTTCGTCAACATAACTCCTATGAGATTTATTCAACTTCATGAAAGACTCTCCACTGATTAATGGTTCCAAATCAAGCTTCTTACATAGTGATTCATCTTGGTTCGATTAGAAGCTGAAGAACTTCCATATGTCCAAACAGGCAAAACATGGATATCATGATTAGAAAGTGGAATAACTTCTTCAACATAACTTCTATGAAATTTATTTAACTTCATGAAAGACTCTCCACTGATTAATGGTTTTAAATCAAGCTTCTTACATAGTGGTTCATCCTGGTTTGATTAAAAGCTTGAAGAACTTGCCATATGTCCAAACAAGCTAAACATGTATATCCTGATTAGAAAGTGGAATAACTTCTTTAACATAAGTCCTATGAGATTTATTTAACTTAGTGAAAGACTCTACACTGATTAATGATTCCAAATCAAGCTTCTTACATAGGGATTCATCCTGGTTAGATTAGAAGCTTGAAGAACTTTACATATTACCAAACAGGCTAAACATTGTTATCCTGATTAGAAAGTGGAAAAACTTCTTCAACATAACTCCTATGAGATTTATTTAAGTTCATGAAAGACTCTCCACTGATTAATGATTCCAAATCAAACTTCTTACATAGTTTTTCATCCTGGTTTGATTAGAAGCTTGAAGAACTTGCCATATGTCCAAACAGGCTAAACATTGATATCCTGATTAGAAAGTTGAATAACTTCTTCAACATAACTCCTATAAGATTTATTCAACTTCATGGAGACTCTCCACTTACTAATTGTTCCAAATCAAGCTTCTTACATAGTGATTTATCCTGGTTTGATTAGAAGCTTGAAGAACTTGTCATATGTCCAAACAAGCTAAACATGGATATATTGATTAGAAAGTGGAATAACTTATTCAACATAACTTCTATGAGATTTATTCAACTTCATGAAAGACACTACACTGATTAATGATTCAAAATCAAGTTTCATCCATAATAAATCATCCTGGTTTGGTTAGAAGTTTGAAGAACTTTCAATGTGTCCATACTTGATACACATGGATATCCTGATTAGAAAGTGGAATAACTTCTTCAACATAACTCCTATAAGATTTTTGTCAACTTCATTTAAAGACTCTCCACACACTAATGGTTCTGGATAAAGCTTCTTACATAGTGAATCAACCTGGTTTGATTAGAATCTTGAAGAACTTGCCATATGTCCAAACAAGATAAACATGGATATCCTGATTAGAAAGTGGAATAACTTCTTCAACATAACTCCTATGAAATTTATTCAACTTCATGAATGACTCTCCACTGATTAATGGTTTCAAATCAAGCTTCTTACATAGTGGTTCATCCTGGTTTTATTAGAAGCTTGAAGAACTTGTCATATGTCCAAACAAGCTAAAGATGGATATCCTGATTAGAAAGTGGAATAACTTCTTCAACAGAAGTCCTATGAGATTTATTCAACGTTGTGAAAGACTCTACACTGATTAATGGTTCCAACTTCTTACATAGTGATTCATCCTAGTTTAATTAGAAGCTTGAAGAACTTTACATATTACCAAACATGCTAAACATGGATATCCTAATTAGAAAGTGGAATTACATCTTCAACATAACTCCTATGAGATTTATTCAACTTCATTAAAGACTCTCCACTGATTAATGGTTCCAAATCAAGCTTCTTACATAGTGGTTCATCCTGGTTTGTTTAGAAGCATGAAGAACTTACCATATGTCCAAACATGCTAAACATGAATATCCTGATTAGAAAGTGGAATAACTTCTTCAACATAAGTCCTATGAGATTTATTCAACTTCGTGGAAGACTCTCCACTGATTACTGGTTCCAAATCAATCTTCTTAAATAGTGATTCATCCTCGTCTGATTAGAAGCTTGAAGAACTTGCCCTATGTCCAAACATGTTAAACATGGATATCTTGATTAGAAAAGGGGAATAACTTCTTCAACATAACTCCTATGAGATTTATTCAACTTCATGAAAGACTTTCCACTGATTAATGGTTACAAATCAAGCTTCTTACATAGTAGATCATCCTGGTTTGATTAGAAGCTTGAAGAACTTGCCATGTGTCCAAACATGCTAAACATGGATATCCTGATTAGGAAGTGGAATAACTTCTTCAACATAACTCCTATGAGATTTATTCAATTTCATGGAAGACTCTCCACTGATTACTGGTTTCAAATCAAGCTTCTTACATAGTGATTCATCCTAGTTTGAATAGAAGCTTGAAAAACTTGTCATATGTACAATTAGTCTAAACATAGATATCCTGATTAGAAAGTGGAATAACTTCGTCAACATAACTCCTATGACATTTATTCAACTTCATGAAAGACTCTCCACTGATTAATGGTTCCAAATCAAGTTTCTTACATAGTGATTCATCCTGGTTCGATTAGAAGTTGAAGAAATTGCCATATGTCCAAACATGCTAAACATGGATATCCTGATTAGAAAGCAGAATAACTTCTGCAACATAACTTCTATGAGATTTATTCATCTTCATGAAAGACTCTACACTGATCAATGATTCAAAATCAAGTTTCTTCCATAATAAATCATCCTGGTTTGATTAGAAGCTTGAAGAACTTGCCATGTGTCCAAACATGCTAAACATGGATATCCTGATTAGAAAGTGGAATAACTTCTTCAACATAACTCCTATGAAATTTATTCAACTTCATGAAAGACTCTCCACTGATTAATGGTTTAAATCAAGCTTCTTACATAGTGGTTCATCCTGGTTTGATTAGAAGCTTGAAGAACTTGCCATATTTCCAAACAAGCTAAACATGGATATCCTGATTAGAAAGTGGAATAACTTCTTCAACATAAGTCCTATGAGATTTATTCAACTTCGTGAAAGACTCTACACTGATTAATGGTTCCAAATCAAGCTTCTTACATAGTGATTCATCCTAGTTTAATTAGAAGCTTGAAGAACTTTACATATTACCAAACAGGCTAAACATGGATATCCTGATTAGAAAGTGGAATTACATCTTCAACATAACTCCTATTAGATTTATTCAACTTCATGAAAGACTCTCCACTGATTAATTGTTCCAAATCAAGCTTGTTACATAGTGATTCATCATGGTTAGATCAGAAGCTTGAAGAACTTGCCATATGTCCAAACAAGCTAAACATGGATATCCTGATTAGAAAGTGGAATAACTTTTTCAACATAACTCGTACGAGATTTATTTAATTTCATGAAAGACTCTCCACTGATTAATGGTTCCAAATCAAGCTTCTTAAATAGTGATTCATCCTGGTTTGATTAGAAGCTTGAAGAACTTGCCCTATGTCTAAACAGGTTAAACATGGATATCCTGATTAGAAAGGAGAATAACTTCTTCAACATAACTCCTATGAGATTTATTCAACTTTATGAAAGACTTTCCACTGATTAATGGTTAAAAATCAAGCTTCTTACATAGTAGATTATCCTGGTTTGATTAGAAGCTTGAAGAACTTGCCATGTGTCCAAACATGCTAAACATGGATATCCTGATTAGAAAGTGGAATATCTTCTTCAACATAACGCCGATGAGATTTATTCAATTTCATGGAAGACTCTTCGCTGATTACTGATTCCAAATCAAGCTTCTTACATAGTGATTCATCCTAGTTTGATTAGAAGCTTGAAAACTTGTCATATGTACAAATAGTCTAAACATAGATATCCTGATTAAAAAGTGGAATAAGTTCGTCAACATAACTCCTATGAGATTTATTCAACTTCATGAAAGACTCTCCACTGATTAATGGTTCCAAATATAGCTTCTTACATAGTGATTCATCCTGGTTCGATTAGAAGCTGAAGAGCGTTACATATTACCAAACAGGCTAAACATGGATATCCTGATTAGAAAGTGAAATTAGATCTTTAACATAACTCCTATGAGATTTATTCAACTTCATGAAAGACTCTCCACTGATTAATTGTTCCAAATCAAGCTTCTTACATAGTGATTCATCATGGTTAGATTAGAAGCTTGAAGAACTTGCCATATGTCCAAACAAGCTAAACATGTATATCCTGATTAGAAAGTGGAATAACTTTTTAAACACAACTCCTACGAGATTTATTTAACTTCATGAAAGACTCTCCACTGATTAATGGTTCTAAATCAAGCTTCTTACATAGTGATTCATCATGGTTAGATTAGAAGCTTGAAGAACTTGCCATATGTCCAAACAAGCTAAACATGGATATCCTGATTAGAAAGTGGAATAACTTTTTAAACATAACTCCTATGAGATTTATTCAACTTCGTGAAAGACTCTACACTGATTAATGGTTCCAAATCAAGCTTCTTACATAGTCATTCATCCTAGTTTAATTAGAAGCTTGAAGAACTTTACATATTACCAAACATGCTAAACATGGATATCCTGATTAGAAAGTGGAATTACATCTTCAACATAACTCCTATGAGATTTTTTAAACTTCATGAAAGACTCTCCACTGATTAATGGTTCTAAATCAAGCTTCTTACATAGTGATTCATCATGGTTAGATTAGAAGCTTGAAGAACTTGCCATATGTCCAAACAAGCTAAACATGGATATCCTGATTAGAAAGTGGAATAACTTTTTCAACATAAATCCTATGAGATTTATTTAACTTCATGAAAGACTCTCCACTGATTAATGGTTCCAAATCAAGCTTCTTACATAGTGGTTCATCCTGGTTTGATTAGAAGCTTGAAGAACTTGCCATATTTCCAAACAAGCTAAACATGGATATCCTTATTTGAAAGTGGAATAACTTATCAACATAAGTCCTATGAGATTTATTCAACTTCGTGAAAGACTCTACACTGATTAATGGTTCCAAATCAAGCTTCTTACATAGTCATTCATCCTAGTTTAATTAGAAGCTTGAAGAACTTTACATATTACCAAACATGCTAAACATGGATATCCTGATTAGAAAGTGGAATTACATCTTCAACATAACTCCACTGAGATTTATTCAACTTCATGAAAGACTCTCCACTGATTAATTGTTCCAAATGAAGCTTCTTACATAGTGATTCATCATGGTTAGATTAGAAGCTTGAAGAACTTGCCATATGTCCAAACAAGCTAAACATGTATATCCTGATTGGAAAGTGGAATAACTTTTTAAACATAACTCCTACGAGATTTATTTAACTTCATGAAAGACTCTCCACTGATTAATGATTCCAAATCAAGCTTCTTACATAGTGGTTCATCCTGGTTTGATTAGAAGCTTGAAGAACTTGCCATATTTCCAAACAAGCTAAACATGGATATCCTTATTTGAAAGTGGAATAACTTATTCAACATAAGTCCTATGAGATTTATTCAACTTAGTGAAAGACTCTACACTGATTAATGGTTCCAAATCAAGCTTCTTACATAGTCATTCATCCTAGTTTAATTAGAAGCTTGAAGAACTTTACATATTACCAAACATGCTAAACATGGATATCCTGATTAGAAAGTGGAATTACATCTTCAACATAACTCCTATGAGATTTATTAAACTTCATGAAAGACTCTCCACTGATTAATGGTTCTAAATCAAGCTTCTTACATAGTGATTCATCATGGTTAGATCAGAAGCTTGAAGAACTTGCCATATGTCCAAACAAGCTAAACATGGATATCCTGATTAGAAAGTGGAATAACTTTTT
>MU106378.1:370413-396763 GCA_012274485.2 Sinapis alba | reverse complement strand
AAGCTTGAAGAACATGCCATATGTCTGTCCACACAGGCTAAACATGGATATCATGATTAGAAAGTGGAATAACTTCTTCAACATAACTCCTATAAGATTTTTTTTCAACTTTATAGAGACTCTACACAGATTAATGGTTCTAGATAAAGCTTCTTACATATTGATTCAACCTGGTTTGATTAGAAGCTTGAAGAACTTGTCATATGTCCAAACAGGCTAAACATGGATATCCTGATTAGAAAGTGTAATAATTTCTTCAACATAACTCCTATGAGATTTATTCAACTTCATGAAAGACTCTCCACTTATTAATGGTTCCAAATTAGGCTTCTTACATATTGATTCATCCTGGTTTGATCAGAAGCTTGAATAACTTGCCATATGTCCAAACATGCTAAACATGGATATCCTGATTAGAAAGTTGAATAACTTCTTCATCAAACCTCCTATGAGATTTATTCAACTGCATGGAGACTCTCCACTGACTAATGGTTCTAAATCAACCTTCTAACATAGTAATTCGTTCTGGTTTGATTAGAAGCTTAAAGAACTTGTCAGATTTCCAAACATGCTAAACATGGATATCTTGATTAGAAAGTGGAATAACTTCTTCAACATAACTCCTAAGAGATTTATTCAACTTCATGAAAGACTCTCCACTGATTAATAGTTACAAATCAAGTTTCTTACATAGTGATTCATCCTGGTTAGATTAGAAGCTTGTAGAACTTGTCATATGTCCAAACATGCTAAACATTGATATCATGATTAGAAAGTGGAATAACTTCTTCCACATAACTCCTATGAGATTTATTCAACATCATGAAAGAATCTCTACTGATTAATGAATCCAAATCAAGCTTCTTACATAGTTATTTATCCTGGTTTGATTAGAAGCTTGAAGAGCTTGCCATATGTCCAAATAGACAAAACATTGATATCATGACTAGAAAGTGGAATAACTTCTTCAACATAATTCCTATGAGATTTATTAAAATTCATGAAAGAGTCTTCACTGATTAATAGTTACAAATCAAGAGTTTTACATAGTGATTCATCTTGGTTTGATTAGAAGCTTGAAGAACTTGCCATATGTCCAAACAGGCTAAACATGGATATCGTGATTAGAAAGTTGAATAACTTCTTCAACATAACTCCTATGGGATTTATTCAACTTCATGAAAGATTATTCATTGATTAATGGTTCCAAATCAAGCTTTTTATGTAGTGATTCATCCTGGTTTGATTAGAAGGTTGAAGAACTTGCCATATGTCCAAACATGCTAAATATGGATATCATGATTAGAAAGTGGAATAACTTCTTCAACATAACTACTATGAGATTTATTACTCTTCATGTTAGACTCTCCACTGATTATTGGTTCCAAATCAAGCTTTTGGCATAGTGATTCATCCTTGTTCGATTAAAAGGTTAAATAACTTGCCATATGTCCATACAAGCCAAACATGGATATCATAATTAGAAAGTGGAATAACTTCTTCAACATAACTACTATGAGATTTATTCAATTTCATATAAGACTCTACACTGATTAACGGTTCCAAATAAAGCTTCTTACATAGTGATTCATCCTGGTTTAATTAGAAGCTTGAAGAATTTGCCATATGTCCATACAGGCCAAACATGAATATCATAATTAGAAAGTGGAATAACTTCTTTAACATAACTCCAATGGGATTTATTCAACTTCATGGAAACTATNATTAGAAAGTGGAATAACTTCTTCAACATAACTACTATGAGATTTATTCAATTTCATATAAGACTCTACACTGATTAACGGTTCCAAATAAAGCTTCTTACATAGTGATTCATCCTGGTTTAATTAGAAGCTTGAAGAATTTGCCATATGTCCATACAGGCCAAACATGAATATCATAATTAGAAAGTGGAATAACTTCTTTAACATAACTCCAATGGGATTTATTCAACTTCATGGAAACTATCCACTGATTAATGGTTCAAAATCATGCTCCTTACATACTGATTCATCCTGGTTTGATTAGAAACTTGAAGAACTTGCCATATGTCCAAACATGCTAAACATGGATATCCTGATTAAAAAGTAGAATGACTTCTTCAACATTACTACAATGAAATTTATTCAATTTCATGTAAGACTATCCACTGATTAACGGTTCCAAATCAAGCTTCTTACATAGTGATTCATCCTGGTTTAATTAGAAGCTTGAAGAACTTGCCATTTGTCAGACAGGCCAAACATGGATATCATAATTAGAAAGTGGAATAACTTCTTCAACATAACTCCAATGGGATATATTAAACTTCATGGAGACTATCCACTGATTAATGGTTCCAAATCATGCTTCTTACATACTGATTCATCCTGGTTTGATTAGAAGCTTGAAGAACTTGCCATATGTCCAAACATGCTAAACATTGATATACTGTTTAGAAAGTAGAATAACTTCTTAAACCCAACTTCTATAGGATTTATTCAACTTCATGAAATATTATTCATTGATTAATGGTTCCAAATCAAGCTTTTTACGTAATGATTCATCCTGGTTTGATTAGAAGGTTGAAGAACTTGCCATGTGTCCAAACAGGCTAAACATGGATATCCTGATTAAAAAGTGGAATAACTTCTTCAACATAACTCCTATGAGATTTCTTAAACTTCATGAAAGACTCACTGATTAATGGTTCCAAATGAAGAGTCTTACATAGTGATTCATCTTGGTTTGATTATAAGCTTGAAGAACTTGCCATATGTCCAAACAGGTTAAACATGGACATCGTGATTAGGAAGTTGAATAACTTCTTCAACATAACTCCTATGAGATTTATTCAATTTCATGGAGGCACTCCACTGATTAATGGTTCCAAACCAAGCTTCTTACATAGTGATTCATCCTGGTTCGATTAGAAGCTTGAAGAACTTGCCATATGTCCAAACAGGCTAAATATGGATATCATGATTAGAAAGTGGAATAACTTCTGCAACATAACTACTATGAGATTTATTACACTTCATGTGAGACTCTCCACTGATTAACGGTTCCAAATCAAGCTTCTAGCATAGTGATTCATCCTTGTTCGATTAAAAGCTTGAATAACTTGACATATGTCCATACATGCCAAACATGGATATCATAATTAGAAAGTGGAATAACTTCTTCAACATAACTACTATGAGATTTATTCAACTTCATGTAAGACTCTCCACTGACTAACGGTTCCAAATCAAGCTTCTTACATAGTGATTCATCCTGGTTTAATTAGAAGCTGGAAGAAGTTGTCATATGTCCATACAGGCCAAACATGAATATCATAATTAGAAAGTGGGATAACTTCTTCAACATAACTCCAATGGGATTTATTCAACTTCAAGGAAACTATCCACTGATTAATGGTTCCAAATCATGCTTCTTACATACTGATTCATCATGGTTTGATTAGAAGCTTGAAGAACTTGCCATATGTCCAAACATGCTAAAGTAGAATAACTTCTTCAACATAACTCCTATGGGATTTATTCAACTTCATAAAAGATTATTCATTGATTAATGGTTCCAAATCAAGCTTTTTACATAATGATTCATCCTGGTTTGATTAGAAGGTTAAAGAACTTGCCATGTGTCCAAACAGGCTAAACATGGATATCCTGATTATAAAGTGGAATGAGTTCTTCAACATTACTACTATGAGATTTATTCATTTTCATGTAAGACTATCCACTGATTAATGGTTCCAAATCAAGCTTCTTACATAGTGATTCATCCTGGTTTAATTAGAAGCTTGAAGAACTTGCCATATGTCCATACACGCCAAACATGGATATCATAATCAGAAAGTGGAATAACTTCTTCAACATAACTCCAATTGGATATATTCAACTTCTTGGAGACTATCTACTGATTAATGGTTCCAAATCATGCTTCTTACATACTGATTCATCCTGGTTTGATTAGAAGCTTGAAGAACTTGGCATATGTCCAAATATGCTAAACATTGCTATATTGTTTAGAAAGTAGAATAACTTGTTCAACATAACTCCTATGGGATTTATTCAACTTCGTGAAAGATTCTTCATTGATTAATAGTTCGAAATCAAGCTTTTTACGTAATGATTAATCATGGTTTGATTACAAGCTTGAAGAACTTGCCATATGTCCAAACATGATAAACATGGATATCCCGATCAGAAAGTGGAATAATTTCTTCAACATAACTCCTATGAGATTTATTCAACTTCATGAAAGACTCTCCACTGATTAAGGGTTACAAATCAAGCATCTTACATAGTGATTCATCCTGGTTCGATTAGAAGCCTGAAGAACTTGTCATAAGTCCAAATAGGCTAAACATTGATATCCTGATTAGAAAGTAGAATAACTTCTTCAACATAACTCCTATGAGATTTATTCAACTTTATGGAGACTCTCCACTGATTAATGGTTCCAAATCAAGCTTCTTACATAGTAATTTATCCTGGTTCGATTAGAAACTTGAAGAATTTGCCATATGTCCAAACTGGCTAAACATGGATATCCTGATTAGAAAGTGGAATAACTTCTTCAACATAACTCCTATGAGATTTTTTTAGCTTCATGAATGACTCTCCACTGATTAATAGTTCCAAATCGAGCTTCTTACATAGTAATTCATCCTGGTATTATTAGAAGCTTAAAGAACTTGTCATGTGTGCAAACAGGCTAAACATGGATATCTTGATTAGAAAGTGGAATAACTTCTTTAACATAACTCCTATGAAATTTATTTAACTTCATGAAAGACTCTCCACTTATTAATGGTTCCAAATCAAACTTCTTACATAGTTATTCATCCTGGTTCAATTAGAAGCTTGAAAAACTTGCCATATGTCCAAACAGAATAAACATGGATATCCTTATTAGAAAGTGGAATAACTTCTTCAACATAACTCCTATGGTATTTATTCAACTTCATGAAAGTCTCTCCACTTATTAATAGTTCCAAATCAAGAGTCTTACACAGTGATTCATCTTGGTTTGATTAGAAGCTTGAAGAACTTGTCATATATCTAAACAAGCTAAACATTGATATAATGATTAGAAAGTTGAATAACTTCTTCAACATAACTCCTATATGATTTTTTCAACTTCATGGAGACTTTCCACTGATTAATGGTTTCAAATCAAGATTCTTACATAGTAATTCATCCTGGTTTGATTAGAAGCTTGAAGAACTTGCCATATGTCCAAACAAGCTAAACATGGATATCCTGATTAGAAAGTGGAATAACTTCTTCAACATAACTCCAATGAGATTTATTCAACTTCATGAAAGACTCTCCATTGATTAATGGTTCCAAATCAAGCTTCTTACATAGTAATTCATCATGGTTTGATTAGAAACTTAAAGAACTTGCCATGTTTCCAAACAGGCTAAACATGGATATCCTGATTAGAAAGTGGAATAACTTCTTAACCTTAACTCCTATGAAATTTATTCAACTTCATGAAACACTCTCCACTGATTAATGGTTCCAAATCCAGCTTCTTACATAGTAATTCATCCTGGTTCGATGATAAGCTTGAAGAACTTGCCATATGTCCCAACAAGCTAAACATGGATATCCTGATTAGAAAGTGGAATAAGTTCTTCAACATAACTCCTATGAAATTTTTTCAACTTCATCAAAAACTCTCCACTGATTAATAGTTCCAAATCAAGCTTCTTAGATAGTAATTCATCCTGGTATGATTAGAAGCTTAAAGAACTTGCCATGTGTCCAAAGAGGCTAAACAAGGATATCTTGATTAGAAAATCGAATAACTTCTTTATCATAACTCCTATGAAATTTATTCAACTTCATGAAAGACTCTCCACTTTTTAATGGTTACAAATCAAACTTCTTACATAGTTATTCATCTTGGTTCGTTAGAAGCTTGAAGAACTTGCCATATTTCCAAACATAATAAACATTGATATCCTGATTTGAAAGTGGAATAACTTCTTCAACATAACTCCTATGAGATTTATTCAACTTCATGAAAGTATCTCCACTGATTAATAGTTTCAAATCAAGAGTCTTACATAGTGATTCATCTTGGTTTGATTAGAAGCTTGAAGAACTTGTCTTATGTCCGAACAAGTTAAACATGGATATCCTGATTAGAAAGTGAAATAACTTCTTCAACATAACTCCTATATGATTTATTCAACTTCATGGAGACTCTCCACTGATTAATGGTTCCAAATCAAGCTTCTTACATAGTAATTCATCCTGGTTCGATTAGAAGATTGAAGAACTTGCCATATGTTCAAACAGGCTAAAGATAGATATCCTGATTAGAAAGTGGAATAACTTCTTCAACATAACTCCAATGAGATTTATTCAACTTCATGAAAGACTCTCCATTTATTAATGGTTCCAAATCAAGCTTCTTACATAGTAATTCATCATAGTTTGATTAGAAACTTGAAGAACTTGCCATGTTTCCAAACAGGCTAAACGTGGATATCTTGATTAGAAAGTGGAATAACTTCTTAACCATAACTCCTATGAAATTTATTCAACTTCATGAAACACTCTCCACTGATTAATGGTTCCAAATCCAGCTTCTTACATAGTAATTCATCCTGGTTCGATTAGAAGCTTGAAGAATTTGCCATATGTCCAAACAAGCTAAACATGGATATCCTGATTAGAAAGTGGAATAACTTTTTCAACATAACTCCTATGAGATTTTTTCAACTTCATGAAAGACTCTCCACTGGTTAGCAAGCTTCTTAGATAGTAATTCATCATGGTTTGTTTAGAAACTTAAAGAACTTGCCATGTTTCCAAACAGGCTAAACATGGATATCCTGATTAGAAAGTGTAATAACTTCTTAACCATAACTCATATGAAATTTATTCAACTTCATGAAACACTCTCCACTGATTAATGGTTCCAAATCAAGCTTCTTACATAGTAATTCATCCTGGTATGATTAGAAGCTTAAAGAACTTGCCATGTTTCCAAACAAGCTAAACATGGATATCCTGATTAGAAAGTGGAATAACTTCTTAACCCTAACTCCTATGAAATTTATTCAACTTCATGAAAGACTCTCCAGTTATTAATGGTTCCAAATCAAACTTCTTACATAGTTATTCATCATGGTTCGATTAGAAGCTTGAAGAACTTGCCATATGTCCAAACAAGCTAAACATGGATATCCTGATTTGAAAGTGGAATAACTTCTTCAACATAATTCCTATGAGATTTTTTCAACTTCATGAAAGACTCTCCACTGGTTAATAGTTCCAAATCAAGCTTCTTACATAGTAATTCATCATGGTTTGATTAGAAACTTAAAGAACTTGCCATTGTTCCAAACAGGCTAAACAAGGATATCTTGATTAGAAAGTCGAATAACTTCTTTAACATAACTCCTATGAAATTTATTCAACTTCATGAAAGACTCTCCACTTATTAATGGTTACAAATCAAAATTCTTACATAGTTATTAATCCTGGTTCGATTAGAAAATTGAAGAACTTGCCATATGTCCACACATAATAAACATGGTTATCCTGATTAGAAAGTGGAATAACTTCTTCTACATAACTCCTATGAGATTTATTCAACTTCATGAAAGTATCTCCACTGTCTTATATAGTGATTCATCCTGGTGATTAGAAGCTTGAAGAACTTATCATATGTCCAAACAAGCTAAACATGGATATCCTGATTAGAAAGTGGA
This sequence comes from Sinapis alba, assembly GCA_012274485.2. Lineage (NCBI taxonomy): Eukaryota > Viridiplantae > Streptophyta > Magnoliopsida > Brassicales > Brassicaceae > Sinapis > Sinapis alba. The sequence continues at coordinate 389,043 of MU106378.1, read as the reverse complement.
ATAACTTCTTCAACATAACTCCTATATGATTTATTCAACTTCATGGAGACTCTCCACTGATTAATGGTTCAAAATCAAGCTTCTTACATAGTAATTCATCCTGGTTCGATTAGAAGCTTGTAGAACTTGCCATATGTTCAACTTCATGAAAGACTCTCCATTGATTAATGGTTACAAATCAAGCTTCTTACATAGTGATTCATCCTGGTTTTATTAGAAGCTTTAAGAACTTGCCATATGTCCAAACAGTCTAAACATGGATATCATGATTAGAAAGTGGAATAACTTCTTCAACATAACTCCTATGAAATTTATTCAACTTCATGAAATACTCTCCACTGATTAATGGTTCCAAATCAAGCTTCTTAAATAGTAATTCATCATGGTTTGATTAGAAACTTAAAGAACTTGCCATGTTTCCAAACAGGCTAAACATGGATATCCTAATTAGAAAGTGGAATAACTTCTTAACCATAACTCCTATGAAATTTATTCAACTTCATGATACACTCTCCACTGATTAATGGTTCCAAATCAAGCTTCTTACATAGTAACTCATCCTGCTCCGATTAGAAACTTGAAGAACTTGCCATATGTCCAAACAAGCTAAACATGGATATCCTGAGTAGAAAGTGGAATAACTTCTTCAACATAACTCCTATGAGAATTTATTAAACTTCATGAAAGAGTCATCACTGATTATTGGTTCCAAATCAAGAGTCTTACATAGTGATTCATCCTGGTTCGATTAGAAGCTTGAAGAACTTGCCATATGTCCAAACAGGCTAAACATGGATATCCTGATTAAAAGTGGAATAACTTCTTCAATATAACTCCTATGAGATATTTTCAACTTCATGAAAGACTCTCCACTTATTAATAGTTCCAAATCAAGCTTCTTGCATAGTAATTCATCCTGGTATGATTAGAAGCTTATAGAGCTTGCCATGTGTCCAAACAGGCTAAACATGGATATTTTGATTAGAAAGTCGTATAACTTCTTTAACATAACTCCTATGAAATTTATTCAACTTCATGAAAGACTCTCCACTTATTAATGGTTACAAATCAAACTTCTTACATAGTTATTCATCCTGGTTCGATTAGAAGCTTGAAGAACTTGCCATATGTCCAAACAGAATAAACATGGATATCCTGATTAGAAAGTGGAATAACTTATTCAACATAACTCCTATGAGAGTTATTCAACTTCATGAAAGTATCTCCACTGATTAATAGTTCCAAATGAAGAGTCTTACATAGTGATTCATCCTGGTTTGATTAAAAGCTTGAAGAACTTGCCATATGTCCAAACAAGCTAAACATGGATATCCTGATTAGAAAGTGGAATAACTTCTTCAACATAACTCCTATGAGATTTATTAAACTTCATGAAAGATTCATCACTGATTAATGGTTCCAAATCAAAAGTCTTACATAGTGATTCATCCTGGTTTGATTAGAAGCTTGAAGAACTTGCCATATGTCCAAACTGGCTTAACATGGATATCCTGATTTGAAAGTGGAATAACTTCTTCAACATAACTCCTATGAGATTTTTTCAACTTCATGAAAGACTCTCCACTGGTTAATAGTTCCAAATCAAGCTTCTTACATAGTAATTCATCATGGATTGATTAGAAACTTAAAGAACTTGCCATGTTTCCAAACAGGCTAAACATGGATATCCTGATTAGAAAGTGTAATAACTTCTTAACCATAACTCCTATGAAATTTATTCAACTTCATGAAACACTCTTCACTGATTAATGGTTCCAAATCAAGCTTCTTACATAGTAATTCATCCTGGTATGATTAGAAGCTTAAAGAACTTGCCATGTTTCCAAACAAGCTAAACATGGATATCCTGATTAGAAAGTGGAATAACTTCTTAACCATAACTCCTATGAAATTTATTAAACTTCATGAAAGACTCTCCAGTTATTAATGGTTCCAAATCAAACTTCTTACATAGTTATTCATCATGGTTCGATTAGAAGCTTGAAGAACTTGCCATATGTCCAAACATGCTAAACATGGATATCCTGATTTGAAAGTGGAATAACTTCTTAACCATAACTCCTATGAAATTTATTCAACTTCATGAAACACTCTCCACTGATTAATGGTTCCAAATCAAGCTTCTTACATATTTGAAGAACTTGCCATATGTCCCAACAGGCTAAACATGGATATCTTGATTAGAAAGTTGAATAACTTCTTCATCATAACTCCTATGAGATTTATTCAAGTTCAAGTAGACTCTCCACTGACTAATGGTTCTAAATCAAGCTTCTAACATAGTAATTCATCTTGGTTTGATTAGAAGCTTAAAGAACTTGTCATATTTCCAAACAGGCTAAACATGGATATCTTGATTAGAAAGTGGAATAACTTCTTCAACATAACTCTGATGCAACCATGGTTGAGCCAGATGACTATGCAACAAAGGATAAACCGGGATGGCTGAATGAAAAGGTTGAAGATGAATCTAAGGTTGGAATGGAGCATAAAGATCTTATATTGACAATGATGAACATGTCAAACAAGATGGAAAAGATGTGGATCAGCCTCATGAATGGCTTAGGAATTTTCTCAGCCTAAAAGAAGATCAATACCCAAGTTGAGGATCCATTCTCTCTTTCTGAATGGCCAGCCACGAAAATCAAGTCAAGAGATCAGCAAAATAATTAAAATTTAGTTTTCAAGATAATTTTAGTTTTAATTAAGTTTTTCTTATTTTTCTACAATTTTATTACTTTTCAGTTTCTTTTTCTCTACTTAAACTCTCTTTTGTGTTCAGAAACATTATTCACTCTTTTTTTATCAAAATTCTCTCTAAACTTGTGAATCCTTTGTTCATCTATGAACACTGATTGCTAGGAGTTCATTCTCTGCAAACAAAACTTGTCTTTGATCTCAAACAGAGTTCATTCTCTTGATCTAGACAATTCTACACAAGATCTGATCAATCCATAGATCATTTCTGAAGAAACCCCAATCAATCATCAACCCTCTTCATCAAATTCATTCCTTTATCTCTCAAACCAGAAGATCATCCTTCATAGAATCAGGGACAAAAAGGATCTCATCATAAGGGATTCATCAAGTGGTATCAGAGCAGATTTGAAAGCTTTTGATCTGGGTTTGAATCTGAAACTCTCAAAATCTGGGTTTGATTCTCAAACTTTTGATTTCTTCTCTCTGTTTTGGGAATCTGATTTCTTTCTCTGGAATTTTCTCCTAAAGTTCTTATCTTTCTATATGTATAATCTGCAAGAGGGCCAACCAGATTTTTAAAAAAAAAAGAAAAAAAAGAAAGATTTAAGAAAAAGTTGAAGAGAAATCCAACTTGGCTGAAGAGAAATCCAACTTGGCTGAAGAGAAATCCAGCCTCTGGTGGTAAAGCCTCTTGCAAACAAAAATCTTGCAATCTGTCTATCTCTTTCTTCTGTTTTGGGGTTGGAGAATTGATCTCTAAAAGCTTGATCTTTGTTTGTTGATGAGCTACTGGATTCAAAGAGAAAACTCACTGAAAAATCAGAGAGAAACACTTGAGAGAAGAGAGGCTTTGGCTATTCATATATGTGCTAACTTTTCTTGTTGAGATTGTAACAGGAAACCATGGCTGAAGATGTCAGTAAAAGAAAAGAGACACCAACTATGACACTGAATAAATTGCAGATGGAATCAATGGTGTCTGAGATCATGAAAAGAATGAAAAAGACTGATCTTTTACACAAGAAACCTGCTGATGATTTATTTGGTAATGTTCCTCAGGTTCAGAAGGATACTAAGATCAAAAGGAGGAGCAAGATACCATCTTTCTGTGGCAAAATTGACTATGATGGTTACTTGGAGTGGGAGCAGAAAATGGAACTTGTCTTTGATGGTCAAAATTATTCAGAAAACAAAAAGGTTAGATTGGCTACATCAGAGTTCTGTGGAGAGGCCATTCAATGGTGGGATCAGCTTGTTACTACAAGAAAAAGAACAGGAGAAGCAAAAGTTGCATCTTGGTTTGAGCTGAAACACTTCATGAAGAAACACTTTGTTACTGAGAACTACAACAGAAAACAACCAAGACAGGCCAAAGAGGAGACAAGAACTTTCCATGATCATGATTACCCAAGAAAGTCTCAGTCACATAAGCAAAGAAGGCCAGACCCACGTCCTCTCTCAAGAGTCACTAAGCCACTATGTTCTAAGAAGAAACCAGCTATTCAAGAGCACAAAAAAGAATCAAGTTTTCTTAGCCAAGAAACTCATAAGATTGAAACTGCATCTTTTGATTGTGCTAATGATTCTTATTCTCGTCATGAAAGGGAGCATATGGAAGTTGAAGAGCCTAAGGAGCTTGCGGAAAAACGTGGAAACCACACTGAAGAGGAGAAAGAAGTCTCAGATTGCTTACCATGGTTGAAAGACCAAGGAAAAACAAAGCTGCTGGAAAAATATGAGAGTTCTTTACCCTGTTTTGAATTTTTACCTGAAGTTACACCTGACTTTGATGAACTCACCTGTTTTGAACCGGTAAAAAGTAGCATTGATTCAGTGTCTCAGGTCCTAGAAGAAAACCCAGCAGAAGAAGAACAAAAGAGTTCACCACCAGAAGAAGAGTTGGAGCAGCCTAACATTGAAGCAGAAACAGATGCTAAGTCATTCTCTCTTAACTCTCAAGGGCACTGTAAGGATCTTGATATGGTTAATTATGTGCCTGAAATGTTTGTTATGGTTAGTTCCAGTGATGTAAAACGTTTTGGTCTGGAAAAAGTAAAAGAATTTTGTGTTTCAAACTCTGTTTTTGATAACATGATTAATTCTTTTAAAGTGTTTGAACCAGATAAACTCCTTGATCAAAAATGTTTACAGTCTGTTAGTGAATTCAATCCTGGTTTTGTTTTGAGTTTTGATCAGTTTATGGAACATAACAAAGGCCTTGATCACCCTGAAAAGAAACTAGAGTTTGTTCTGCAACAACCTGATTTCTGTTTCAGAAAACCTTGTGATTCTTTTACTTGCTTTAAAAATAATGGCTTTGATCTGAGTTTTTATAGTCATGAACTGATCACTCGTGATTTGTTTGCATCTGCTTATGCCATGAGCGAACCTAGAAAGTTGCAGGAACTGAAAGCACTTATGGCTGAAACCGAGTTTGTTCTTGATTTTGATTTGAAATTTGCTCATGTTTGTTCTGAAACTGATAAATCTTGGTTTGTTTTGAGATCATGCTTGCAGAATGATGTTGTTTTGAGCTTTGAGGATATATTAGTGTACAACACATTCTTTGAAAGTCATGATAAACATGTGAGACATGTGCTAACTGATTTTGAATCTGATCTTGAACTTAAATTTTTGTGTTCTGATTATGATCATGTGGGGCACGTTTTGAAGTTGATCTATGGTACTTCATGCCTTGAAAAAATTCTGGTTTACAACACTTTCTTTGATAAGCATGCTGAGCCTTGGTTAAGTAATTCTAGGTTTGAACTTGATCTTTTGTGTTTTGAATTTGAGAAACTTGTGTCTGTTTTAAAGTTGTTCTTTAGGAACTATGTTATCATGTGCCTTGTAACCATTCTGGTTTACAATACTTACTTTGATGTGTATCTTAAAAGTCTGAAACAAGTGCAACATGTTCTCAGAAAGAAATGTTTGGTTATTGATCAGATTAAGAACATATTTTTCCTAAATGCCACTGGATTTCTAGTCTCTGTTTTGAGTATCCAGGAACAGCATGATCAGTCTCAGAGGGTTGCAAGGAACAATAGCAAATGCAAATCTTATAAGCCTGAGATTTGGAGATGGAAGTATTTGAGGAAAATGGCTTCAAAACTCCAAGGAAGTTTCTTTCTGAAACTTTACTTTCATGTTGCTTACATGATTCTTTACTTGAACCTTTGTCTCATGACTAATCTGTTTCCTTTTGATGTAGGAGATACAGATTTGAGGTCACATCTTTTTAAAGGAGGAGGGGATGATGCAATCATGGTTGAGCCAGATGACTATGCAACAAAGGATAAACCGGGATGACTGAATGAAAAGCTTGAAGATGAATCTAAGGTTGGAATGGAGCATAAAGATCTTATATTGACAATGATGAACATGTCAAACAAGATGGAAAAGATGTGGATCAGCCTCATGAATGGCTTAGGAATTTTCTCAGTCTAAAAGAAGATCAATACCCAAGTTGAGGATCCATTCCCTCTTTCTGAATGGCCAGCCACGAAAATCAAGTCAAGAGATCAGCAAAAATAATTAAAATTTAGTTTTCAAGATAATTTTAGGTTTAATTAAGTTTTTCTTATTTTTCTACAATTTTATGACTTTTCAGTTTCTTTTTCTCTACTTAAACTCTCTTTTGTTTTCAGAAACATTATTCACTCTTTTTATCAAAATTCTCTCTAAACTTGTGAATCTTTTCTTCATCTATGAACACTGATTGCTAGGAGTTCATTCTCTGCAAGCAAAACTTGTCTTTGATCTCAAACATAGTTCATTCTCTTGATCTAGACAATTCTACACAAGATCTGATCAATCCATAGATCATTTCTGAAGAAACCCCAATCAATCATCAACCATCTTCATCAAATTCATTCCTTTATCTCTCAAACCAGAAGATCATCCTTCATAGAATCAGAGACAAAAAGGATCTCATCATAAGGGATTCATCAAGTGGTATCAGAGCAGATTTGAAGGCTTTTGATCTGGGTTTGAATCTGAAACTCTCAAAATCTGGGTTTGATTCTCAAACTTTTGATTTCTTCTCTCTGTTTTGGGAATCTGATTTCTTTCTCTGGAATTTTCTCCTAAAGTTCTTATCTTTCTATCTGTATAATCTGCAAGAGGGCCAACCAGATTTAAAAAAAAAAAGAAAAAAAGAAAGATTTAAGAAAAAGTTGAAAAGAAATCCAACTTGGCTGAAGAGAAATCCAGCCTCTGGTGGTAAAGCCTCTTGCAAACAAACCAGTTGCTGATTCAAATCTAGAGGAGTTGGATGAGCTGAACCAGCTGAGTGACATTGGAGAGGAGCAGCATGAGATGAAGCAGCTGAGTGATGATATTGGCATGATGGATCAGGCTGGAAGGGAAGAAATTCAGCCTAACTCTTTTGTTGCATCAAATGGCCATTTTCAGCCCAAAAGGAGATCAAATACACAAGTTGTGGATCCATTCTCTCTTTCCAAAAGGCCATCCACGAAAATGAAGAGAAGAAATCAGCAAAAATAATTATTATTGAGTTTTCACGACAATTTTAGTTTTAAATAGGTTTTTCTTATTTTTCTACAATTTTAGGACTTTTCAATTTCTTCTTCTCCACTTAAACTATCTTTTGTTTTCAAAAACATTATTCACTCTTTTTATCAAAAACTCTCTCTAAATTTGTGAATCCTTTGTTCATCCTTGAACATAGATTGCTAGGAGTTCATTCTCTGTAAGCAACCTGTCTTTGATCAAAAACAGAGTTCATTCTCTTGATCTAGACAATTCTACACAAGATTTGATCATTCCATAGATCATCTTTGAAGATCATCCATTCAAACCATCAACCATCACTGAAATCAACCCCTTTCTCTCTCAAACCACCAGATCATCCTTCATAGAATCAGGGACAAAAAAAAGAATCTCCTCACAAGGGATTCATCAAGTGGTATCAGAGCAGATTTGAAGGCTCTTGATCTGGGTTTGAATCTGAAACTCAAAAAAATCTGGGTTTGAATCTGAAACTCTTAAAAATCTAGGTTTGATTTCTTCTTCTTTGTTTTGGGGAATCTAATTTATTTTTCTCTGCAATTTTCTCATAAAGTTCTTATCTTTCTATCTGTGTATCTGCAAGAGGGCCAACCAGATTAAAAAAAAGAAAAAAAAAGAATTTTGAAAAGTTGAAGAGAAATCCAACTTGGCTGAAGAGAAATCCAGCCATGGTGGTAATTCCTCCTGCAAACAAAAATCTTGCAATCTTTCTATCTCTTTCTTTTGTTTTGGGGTTGGGGAATTGATCTCTAAAAGCTTGATCTTTGTTTGTTGCTGAGCTACTGGATTCACAAAGAAATATCACAGAAAAATCAGAGAGAAACACTTGAGAGAAGTGAGGCTTCAGCTATATGTTATTGTGTTAATTTTCTTGTTGAGTTTCTTAATAGGAATCCATGTATGGACGAAGCAATGGCAGAAAGAGACATCCTGAAAAGGAGTTAGATTCCAACATGTTTGACTCTGCTACAAAAGCAGCCTTGGAAAGAAGAGAAAAATCTATGAGAAAAAGAGATTCATATGTTATTGATGAGTCTGGTTATGAGCAGGAAAGGATACCATCTAGGAGGTCACTTGAAAGGGTTAACAGGAGGAGCACAAATCATGATCCATTATGTCCTTCCACAAAGAGTTTGCTGAAAAAAGACAGAATTTGTTAAGAAAAGAAAGACTGGTTTTTAATCATTCTGATTTTGTGCAGGAAAAGGCACGACCAGGGAGGCAAGAGGAATCAATTAGGAGGAGCATATTACATCCTAGACATGCCAGAGAAGAGAAGGTTGCTTGCTATGGTCGTGATCCCATAAAGAAGTCTCAGAAACAACAAGCAAAACTTGATTATTTGAACAGCCAGCTGTTTCAAGATGATTTCAAAAGGATTGCACAACAAGTAATCAAGGAGTTTGCAAAAGACCAGCATATGAGACCATCCACACAACCTTCCTCAAAGGTTCCTGACCCAATGAGTTGCAGCAAGCAGGAGCAGATCATCCAAGAGATGGAAACAGAGTCATATAAGGTAAGTAAAGAACTTGAGACAGAAAATGAGTTTTCTCTTTTCTCTCCTCAATTTGAGCTTGTTATCCATAAAACCTTTGATGAAATAACTTGTTTGAACCGGTGCAACCGAGTATCCTTGTTTCAGTGCCTCAGGTCTCAGCAGAACACTCACCACAAGCAGAACATAAGAGCTTAACAGAAAGTGAAGTGTTAGAGCAGCATATAAGCTTGGAACCAGAAACAACTCATGCACCTTTGTCTCGTAGCTCTGAAGAGCCCTGTAAGAGATTTGATCTGATTAATTTCCTGCCTGAAATGTTTATTAAGGTTAGTTCCAGTGATGTCAAACGTTTTGGTTTAGACAAGGTAAAAGAATTTTGTGTTTCAAACTTTGTTTTTGAAAACATGGTTAAATCTTTTAAAGTATTTGAACCAAATAAACTCTCTGATCAAAAACATTTTCAGTCTATTAGTGAACTCAATCTTGGTCTTGTTTTGAGTTTTGATCAATTTATGGAACTTAACAAAAGCCTTGATCACCCTGAAAAGAAAATTGAGGTTATTTTGCAACAATCTGATTTATGTTTTAGAAAACCTTGTAATTCTTTTGCTTGCTTTGAAGATAATGGCTTTGATCTGAGTTTTTCTAGACATGAAATGAGCACAGGTAATTTGTTTTATTCCACACTTGCATGGAAAGAGTTTATCGTTAGGAATTTGCAGAAAACAGAAAAAATCACTTAGAGCTGAAACTGATTTTATTTGTGATTCTGTTTTTAAACTTGCTCATGCTTGTTCTGAAACTAATAAATCTTGGTTTGATTAGAAGCTTAAAGAACTTGTCATATTTCCAAACAGGCTAAACATGGATATCTTGATTAGAAAGTGGAATAACTTCTTCAACATAACTCCTAAGAGATTTATTCAACTTCATGAAAGATTCTCTACTGATTAATGGTTCCAAATCAAGATTCTTACATAGTGATTCATCCTAGTTTGATTAGAAGCTTAAAGAACTTGACATATGTCCAAACAGGCTAAACATGGATATCCTGATTAGAAAGTTGAATATTTTCTTCATCATAACTCCTATGAGATTTATTTAACTTCATGGAGACTCTCCACTAACTAATGGTTCTAAAACAAACTTCTAACATAGTAATTCATCCTGGTTTGATTAGAAGCTTAAACAACTTGCCATATTTCAAAACAGGCTAAACATAGATATATTGATTAGAAAGTGGAATAACTTCTTCAACATAAATCCTAAGAGATTTATTCAACTTCATGAAAGACTCTCCACTGATTAATTGTTACAAATCAAATTTCTTACATAGTGATTCATCCTGGTTAGATTAGAAGCTTGTAGAACTTATCATATGTCCAAACATGCTAAACATTGAAATCATAATTAGAAAGTGGAATAACTTCTTCAACATAACTACTATGAGATTTATTCAACTTCATATAAGACTCTACACTGATTAACGGTTCCAAATCAAGCTTCTTACATAGTGATTTATCGTAGTTTGATTAGAAGCTTGAAGAAGTTGCTATATGTCGAAACAGGCTAAACATGGATATCCTGATTGGAAAGTGGAATAATTTCTTCAACATAACTCCTATGAGATTTATTGAACTTCATGTAGACTCTCCACCGATTAATGGTTCCAAATCAAGCTTCTTATATAGTGATTCATCCTGGTTTTATTATAAGCTTGAAGAACATGCCATATGTCTGTCCACACAGGCTAAACATGGATATCATGATTAGAAAGTGGAATAACTTCTTCAACATAACTCCTATAAGATTTTTTTTCAACTTTATAGAGACTCTACACAGATTAATGGTTCTAGATAAAGCTTCTTACATATTGATTCAACCTGGTTTGATTAGAAGCTTGAAGAACTTGCCATATGTCCAAACATGCTAAACATGGATATCATGATTAGAAAATAGAATAACTTCTTCAACATAACTCCTATGAGATTTATTCAAATTCATGTAAGACTCTCTACTGATTAATGGTTCCAAATCAAGCTTTTGACATAGTGATTCATCCTAGTTTGATTAGAAGATTGAAGAACTTGCCATATGTCTAAACATGCTAAATACAGATATCGAGTTCCAAAAGTGGAATAACTTCTTCAACAAAACTCTTATAAGATTTATTCAACTTCATGAAGAAGTTATTCAACTTTCTAATCAGGATATCCATGTTTAGACTGTTTGGACATATGACATGTTCTTAAATCTTCTAACCGAACAAGGATAAATCACTATGTAACAAGCTTGATTTGGAAACAAAAATCAGTGGAGAATCTCCATTAAGTTGAATAAATCTGATAGGAGTTATGTTGAAGAAGTTATTCAACTTCATGGAGACTCTCCACTTATTTGTGGTTCCAAACAAGCTTCTTACATAATGATTCATCCTGGTTTGATTAGAAGTTTGAAGAACTTTTCATATGTCCAAACAGTCTAAACATGGATATAGTGATTAGAAAGTTGAATAACTTCTTCAACATAACTCCTATGAGATTTATTCAACTTCATGAAAGTCTCTCTACTGATTGATGGTTCCAAATCAAGCTTCTTACATATTGATTCATCCTAGTTTGATTAGAATCTTAAAGAACTTGCCATATGTCCAAACATGCTAAACATGGATATCATGATTAGAAAGTGGAATAACATCTTCAATATAACACCTACGATATTTATTCAACTTCATGGAGACTATCCACTGATCAATGGTTCCAAATCATGCTTCTTACATACAGATTCATCCTGGTTTGATTAGAAGCTTGAAGAACTTGCCATATGTCCAAACATGCTAAACATTGATATACTGTTTAGAAAGTAGAATAACTTCTTAAACATAACTTCTATGGGATTTATTCAACTTCATGAAAGATTATTCATTGATTAATGGTTCCAAATCAAGCTTTTTACGTAATGATTCATCCTGGTTTGATTAGAAGGTTGAAGAACTTGCCATATGTCCAAACATGCTAAATATGGATATCATGATTAGAAAGTGGAATAACTTCTTCAACATAACTACTATGAGATTTATTACACTTCATGTTAGACTCTCCACTGATTAACGGTTCCAAATCAAGCTTTTGGCATAGTGATTCATCCTTGTTCGATTAAAAGCTTAAATAACTTGTCATATGTCCATACAAGCCAAACATGGATATCATAATTAGAAAGTGGAATAACTTCTTCAACATAACTACTATGAGATTTATTCAACTTCATATAATACTCTACACTGATTAACGGTTCCAAATCAAGCTTCTTACATAGTGATTCATCCTGGTTTAATTAGAAGCTTGAAGAATTTGCCATATGTCCATACAGGCCTAACATGAATATCATAATTAGAAAGTGGAATAATTTCTTTAACATAACTCCAATGGGATTTATTCAACTTCATGGAAACTATCCACTGATTAATTGTTCGAAATCATGCTTCTTACATACTGATTCATCCTGGTTTGATTAGAAACTTGAACAACTTGCCATATGTCCAAACATGCTAAACATGGATATCCTGATTAAAAAGTGGAATGACTTCTTCAACATTACTACTATGAGATTTATTCAACTTCATGTAAGACTATCCACTGATTAATGGTTACAAATCAAGCTTCTTACATAGTGATTCATCCTGTTTTAATTAGAAGCTTGAAGAACTTGCCATTTGTCCAGACAGGCCAAACATGGATATCATATTTAGAAAGTGGAATAACTTCTTCAACATAACTCCAATGGGATATATTAAACTTCACGGAGACTATCCACTGATTAATGGTTCCAAATCATGCTTCTTACATACTGATTCATCCTGGTTTGATTAGAAGCTTGAAGAACTTGCCATATGTCCAAACATGCTAAACATTGATATATTGTTTAGAAAGTAGAATAACTTCTTAAACATAACTTCTATGGGATTTATTCAACTTCATGAAATATTATTCATTGATTAATGGTTCCAAATCAAGCTTTTTACGTAATGATTCATCCTGGTTTGATTAGAAGGTTGAAGAACTTGCCATGTGTCCAAACAGGCTAAACATGGATATCCTGATTAAAAAGTGGAATAACTTTTTCAACATAACTTCTATGAGATTTCTTAAACTTCATGAAAGACTCTTCACTGATTAATGGTTCCAAATGAAGAGTCTTACATAGTGATTCAGCTTGGTTTGATTAGAAGCTTGAAGAACTTGCCATATGTCCAAACAGGTTAAACATGGACATCGTGATTAGGAAGTTGAATAACTTCTTCAACATAACTCCTATGAGATTTATTCAACTTCATGGAGGCACTCCACTGATTAATGGTTCCAAACCAAGCTTCTTACATAGTGATTCATCCTGGTTTAATTAGAAGCTGGAAGAAGTTATCATATGTCCATACAGGCCGAACATGAATATCATAATTAGAAAGTGGAATAACTTCTTCAACATAACTTCAATGGGATTTATTCAACTTCATGGAAATTATCCACTGATTAATGGTTCCAAATCATGCTTCTTACATACTGATTCATCATGGTTTGATTAGAAGCTTGAAGAACTTGCCATATGTCCAAACATGCTAAACATTGATATCCTGTTTAGAAAGTAGAATAACTTCTTCAACATAACTCCTATGGGATTTATTCATTTTCATGTAAGACTATCCACTGATTAACGGTTCCAAATCAAGCTTCTTACATAGTTATTCATCCTGGTTTAATTAGAAGCTTGAAGAACTTGCCATATGTCCAAACAGGTTAAACATAGACATTGTGATTAGAAAGTTGAGTATCTTCTTCAACATAACTCCTATGAGATTTATTCAACTTCATGGAGGCACTCCACTGATTAATGGTTCCAAATCAAGCTTCTTACATAATGATTCATCATGGTTCAAACCAGAAGCTTGAAGAACTTGCCATATGTCCAAACAGACTAAATATGGATATCATGATTAGAAAGTGGAATAACTTCTTCAACATAACTACTATAAGATTTATTCAACTTCATAAAAGACTCTCTACTGATTAACGGTTCCAAATCAAGCTTCTAATATAGTGATTCTTCCTGGTTCGATTTAAAGCTTGAATAACTTGTCATATGTCCAAACATGCTAAACATTGATATACTGTTTAGAAAGTAGAATAACTTCTTCAACATAACTCCTATGGGATCTATTCAACTTCATGAAAGATTCTTCATTGATTAATGGTTCCAAATCAAGCTTTTTACGCAGTGATTCATCTTGGTTTTATTAGAAGGTTGAAGAACTTGCCATATGTCCAAACAGGCTAAACATGGATATCGTGATTAGAAAGTTGAATAACTTCTTCAACATAACTCCTATGAGATTTATTCAACTTCATGGAGACTCTCCACTGATTAATGGTTCAAAATCAAGCTTCTAACATAGTAATTCATCCTGGTTTGATTAGAAGCTTAAGAACTAGCCATATTTCCAAACAGGCTAAACATGGATATCATGATTAGAAAGTGGAATAACTTCTTCGACATAACTCCTATGAAATTTATTCAACTTCATGAAAGACTCTCCACTGATATATGGTTACAAATCAAGTTTCTTACATAGTGATTCATCCTGGTTCGATTAGAAGCTTGAAGAACTTGCCATATGTCCAATTAGGCTAAACATGGATATCATGATTAGAAAGTGGAATAACTTCTTCAACATAACTCCTATGAGATTTATTTAACTTCATGGAGACTCTCCACTGATTAATGCTTCCAAATCAAGCTTCTTACATAGTGATTCATCTTGGTTTGATTAGAATCTTGAAAAACTTGCCATATGTCCAAACAGGCTAAACATGGATATACTGATTAGAAAGTGGAATAACTTCTTCAAAATAACTTATATGAGATTTACTCAAATTCATGGAGGCACTCCACTACTTAATGGTTCAAAATTAAGCATTTTACATAGTGATCAATCATGGTTCGATTAGAAGCTTGAAAAACTTGCCATATGTCCAAACATGCTAAACATGGATATCATGATTAGAAAATGGAATAACTTCTTCAACATAACTCCTATGAGATTTATTCAAATTCATGTAAGACTCTCTACTGATTAATGGTTCCAAATCAAGCTTTTGACATAGTGATTCATCCTGGTTTGATTAGAAGCTTAAAGAACTTGCCATATGTCTAAACATGCTAAATATAGATATCAAGTTCCAAAAGTGGAATAACTTCTTGAACAAAACTCTTATGAGATTTATACAACTTCATGAAGAAGTTATTCAACTTTCTAATCAGGATATCCATGTTTAGACTGTTTGGACATATGACATGTTCTTAAATCTTCTAACCGAATAAGGATGAATCACTATGTAAGAAGCTTGATCTGGAAACAAAAATCAGTGGAGAATCTCCATTAAGTTGAATAAATCTGATAGGAGTTATGTTGAAGAAGTTATTCAACTTCATGGAGACTCTCCACTTATTTGTGGTTCCAAACAAGCTTCTTACATAATGATTCATCCTGGTTTGATTAGAAGTTTGAAGAACTTTTCATATGTCCAAACAGTCTAAACATGGATATCGTGATTAGAAAGTTGAATAAACTTCTTCAATATAACTCCTATGAGATTTATTCAACTTCATGAAAGTCTCTCTACTGATTGATGGTTCCAAATCAAGCTTCTTACATAGTGATTCATCCTAGTTTGATTAGAATCTTGAAGAACTTGCCATATGTCAAAACATGCTAAACATGAATATCATGATTAGAAAGTGGAATAACATCTTCAATATAACACCTACGATTTTTATTCAACTTCATGGAGACTATCCACTGATTAATGGTTCCAAATCATGCTTCTTACATACTGATTCATCCTGGTTTGATTAGAAGCTTGAAGAACTTGCCATATGTCCAAACATGCTAAACATTGATATACTGTTTAGAAAGTAGAATAACTTCTTAAACATAACTTCTATGGGATTTATTCAACTTCATGAAAGATTATTCATTGATTAATGGTTCCAAATCAAGCTTTTTACGTAATGATTCATCCTGGTTTGATTAGAAGGTTGAAGAACTTGCCATATGTCCAAACAGGCTAAATATGGATATCATGATTAGAAAGTGGAATAACTTCTTCAACATAACTACTATGAGATTTATTCAACTTCATATAAGACTCTACACTGATTAACGGTTCCAAATCAAGCTTCTTACATAGTGATTCATCCTGGTTTAATTAGAAGCTTAAAGAATTTGCCATATGTCCATACATGCCTAACATGAATATCATAATTAGAAAGTGGAATAATTTCTTCAACATAACTCCAATGGGATTTATTCAACTTCATGGAAACTATCCACTGATTAATGGTTCCAAATCATGCTTCTTACATACTGATTCATCCTGGTTTGATTAGAAACTTGAAGAACTTGCCATATGTCCAAACATGCTAAACATGTATATCCTGATTAAAAAGTGGAATGACTTCTTCAACATTACTACTATGATATTTATTCAACTTCATGTAAGACTATCCACTGATTAATGGTTACAAATCAAGCTTCTTACATAGTGATTCATCCTGGTTTAATTAGAAGCTTGAAGAACTTGCCATTTGTCCAGACAGGCCAAACATGGATATCATAATTAGAAAGTGGAATAACTTCTTCAACATAACTCCAATGGGATATATTAAACTTCATGGAGACTATCCACTGATTAATGGTTCCAAATCATGCTTCTTACATACTGATTCATCCTGGTTTGATTAGAAGCTTGAAGAACTTGCCATATGTCCAAACATGCTAAACATTGATATATTGTTTAGAAAGTAGAATAACTTCTTAAACATAACTTTTATGGGATTTATTCAACTTCATGAAAGATTATTCATTGATTAATGGTTCCAAATCAAGCTTTTTACGTAATGATTCATCCTGGTTTGATTAGAAGGTTGAAGAACTTGCCATGTGTCCAAAAATGCTAAACATGGATATCCTGATTAAAAAGTGGAATAACTTCTTCAACATAACTCCTATGAGATTTCTTAAACTTCATGAAAGACTCTTCACTGATTAATGGTTCCAAATGAAGAGTCTTACATAGTGATTCATCTTGGTTTTGATTAGAAGCTTGAAGAACTTGCCATATGTCCAAACAGGTTAAACATGGACATCGTGATTAGGAAGTTGAATAACTTCTTCAACATAACTCCTATGAGATTTATGCAACTTCATGGAGGCACTCCACTGATTAATGGTTCCAAACCAAGCTTCTTACATAGTTATTGATCCTGGTTTAATTAGAAGCTGAAAGAAGTTGTCATATGTCCATACAGGCCAAACATGAATATCATAATTAGAAAGTGGAATAACTTCTTCAACATAACTCCAATGGGATTTATTCAACTTCATGGAAACTATCCACTGATTAATGGTTCCAAATCATGCTTCTTACATACTGATTCATCATGGTTTGATTAGAAGCTTGAAAAACTTGCCATATGTCCAAACATGCTAAACATTGATATCCTGTTTAGAAAGTAGAATAACTTCTTCAACATAACTCCTATGGGATTTATTCAATTTCATAAAAGATTATTCATTGATTAATGGTTCCAAATCAAGCCTTTTACATAATGATTCATCCTGGTTTGATTAGAAGGTTGAAGAACTTGCCATATGTCCAAACAGGCTAAACATGGATATCCTGATTATAAAGTGGAATGAGTTCTTCAACATTACTACTATGGGATTTATTCATTTTCATGTAAGACTATCCACTGATTAACGGTTCCAAATCAAGATTCTTACATAGTGATTCATCCTGGTTTAATTAGAAGCTTGAAGAACTTGCCATATGTCCATACAAGCCAAACATGGATATCATAATCGGAAAGTGGAATAACTTCTTCAACATAACTCCAATGGGATATATTCAACTTCATGGAGACTATCTACTGATTAATGGTTCCAAATCATGCTTCTTACATACTGATTCATCCTGGTTTGATTAGAATCTTGAAGAACTTGGCATATGTCCAAACATGCTAAACATTGCTATATTGTTTAGAAAGTAGAATAACTTCTTCAACATAACTCCTATGGGATTTATTCAACTTCGTGAAAGATTCTTCATTGATTAATAGTTCCAAATCAAGCTTTTTACGTAATGATTCATCCTAGTTTGATTACAACCTTGAAGAACTTGCCATATGTCCAAACATGATAAACATGGATATCCCGATCAGAAAGTGGAATAATTTCTTCAACATAACTCCTATGAGATTTATTCAACTTCATGAAAGACTTTCCACTGATTAAGGGTTACAAATCAAGCATCTTACATAGTGATTCATCCTGGTTTGATTAGAAGCCTGAGGAACTTGTCATAAGTCCAAATAGGCTAAACATTGATATCATGATTAGAAAGTAGAATAACTTCTTCAACATAACTCTTATGAGATTTATTCAACTTTATGGAGACTCTCCACTGATTAATGGTTCCAAATCAAGCTTCTTACATAGTAATTCATCCCCGTTCGATTAGAAACTTGAAGAATTTGCCATATGTCCAAACCGGCTAAACATGGATATCCTGATTAGAAAGTGGAATAACTTCTTCAACATAACTCCTATGAGATTTTTTCAACTTCATGAATGACTCTCCACTGATTAATAGTTCCAAATCGAGCTTCTTACATAGTAATTCATCCTGGTATTATTAGAAGCTTAAAGAACTTGTCATGTGTCCAAACAGGCTAAACATGGATATCTTGATTAGAAAGTGGAATAACTTCTTTAACATAACTCCTATGAAATTTATTCAACTTCATGAAAGACTCTCCACTTA
>MU106378.1:329017-363574 GCA_012274485.2 Sinapis alba | reverse complement strand
AAATTTATTCAACTTCATGAAAGACTCTCCACTTATTAATGGTTCCAAATAAAACTTCTTACATAGTTATTCATCCTGGTTCAATTAGAAGCTTGAAGAACTTGCCATATGTCCAAACAGAATAAACATGGATATCCTTATTAGAAAGTGGAATAACTTCTTCAACATAACTCCTATGAGATTTATTCAACTTCATGAAAGTCTCTCCACTTATTAATACTTCCAAATCAATAGTCTTACACAGTGATTCATCTTAGTTTGATTAGAAGCTTCAAGAACTTGCCATATATCTAAACAAGCTAAACATGGATATCATGATTAGAAAGTTGAATAACTTCTTCAACATAACTCCTATATGATTTTTTCAACTTCATGGAGACTTTCCACTGATTAATCATTTCAAATCAAGCTTCTTACATAGTAATTCATCCTGGTTTGGTTAGAAGCTTGAAGAACTTGCCATATGTCCAAACACGCTAAACATGAATATCCTGATTGGAAAGTGGAATCACTTCTTCAACATAACTCCAATGAGATTTATTCAACTTCATGAAAGAGTCTCCATTGATTAATGGTTCCAAATCAAGCTTCTTACATAGTAATTCATCATGGTTTGATTAGAAACTTAAAGAACTTGCCATGTTTCCAAACATTCTAAACATAGATATCCTGATTAGAAAGTGGAATAACTTCTTAACCATAACTCCTATGAAATTTATTCAACTTCATGAAACACTCTCCACTGATTAATGGTTCCAAATCCAGCTTCTTACATAGTAATTCATCCTGGTTCGATTAGAAGCTTGAAGAACTTGCCATATGTTGAAACAGGCTAAACATGGATATCCTGATTAGAAAGTGGAATAACTTCTTCAACATAATTCCTATGAGATTTATTAAACTTCATGAAAGAGTCATCACTGATTAATGGTTCCAAATAAAGAGTCTTACATAGTGATTCATCCTGGTTCGATGATAAGCTTGAAGAACTTGCCATTTGTCCCAACAAGCTAAACATGGATATCCTGATTAGAAAGTGGAATAAGATCTTCAACATAACTCCTATGAAATTTTTTCAACTTCATCAAATACTCTCCACTGATTAATAGTTCCAAATCAAGCTTCTTAGATAGTAATTCATCCTGGTAATGATTAGAAGCTTAAAGAACTTTCCATGTGTCCAAACAGGCTAAACATGGATATCTTGATTAGAAAGTCGTATAACTTCTTTAACATAACTACTATGAAATTTATTCAACTTCATGAAAGACTCTCCACTTATTAATGGTTACAAATCAAACTTCTTACATATTTATTCATCCTAGTTCGATTAGAAGCTTGAAGAACTTGCCATATGTCCAAACAGAATAAACATGGATATCCTGATTAGAAAGTAGAATAACTTCTTCAACATAACTCCTATGAGAGTTATTCAACTTCATGAAAGTATCTCCACTGATTAATAGTTCCAAATGAAGAGTCTTACATAGTGATTCATCCTGGTTTGATTAGAAGCTTGAAGAACTTGTCATATGTGCAAACAAGTTAAACATGGATATCCTGATTAGAAAGTGAAATAACTTCTTCAACATAACTCCTATATGATTTATTCAACTTCATGGAGACTCTCCACTGATTAATGGTTCCAAATCAAGCTTCTTACATAGTAATTCATCCTGGTTCGATTAGAAGCTTGAAGAACTTGCCATATGTTCAAACAGGCTAAAGATAGATATCCTGATTAGAAAGTGGAATAACTTCTTCAACATAACTCCAATGAGATTTATTCAACTTCATGAAAGAATCTCCATTTATTAATGGTTCCAAATCAAGCTTCTTACATAGTAATTCATCATAGTTTGATTAGAAACTTAAAGAACTTGCCATGTTTCCAAACAGGGTAAACATGGATATCTTGATTAGAAAGTGGTATAACTTCTTAACCATAACTCCTATGAAATTTATTCAACTTCATGAAACACTCTCCACTGATTAATGGTTCCAGATCCAGCTTCTTACATTGTAATTCATCCTGGTTCGATTAGAAGCTTGAAGAACTTGCTATATGTCCAAACAGGCTAAACATGGATATCCTGATTAGAAAGTTGAGTAACTTCTTCAACATAACTCCTATGAGATTTATTTAACTTCATAAAAGACTCTCCATTGATTAATGGTTCCAAATCAAGCTTCTTACATAGTGATTCATCGTGGTTTGATTAGAAGCTTGAAGAATTTGCCATATGTCCAAACAGGCTAAACATGGATATCCTGATTAGAAAGTGGAATAACTTTTTCAACATAATTCCTATGAGATTTATTAAACTTCATGAAAGAGTCATCACTTATTAATGGTTCCAAATAAAGATTCCTACATAGTGATTCATCCTGGTTCGATGATAAGCTTGAAGAACTTGCCATATGTCCAAACAAACTAAACATGGATATCTTGATTAGAAAGTGGAATAAGTTCTTCAACATAACTCCTATGAGATTTTTTCAAATTCATGAAAGACTCTCCACTGATTAATAGTTCCAAATCAAGCTTCTTAGATAGTAATTCATCCTGGTATGATTAGAAGCTTAAAGAACTTGCCATGTGTCCAAAGAGGCTAAACAAGGATATCTTGATTAGAAAGTCGAATAACTTCTTTAACATAACTCCTATGAAATTTATTCAACTTCATGAAAGACTCTCCACTTATTAATGGTTACAAATCAAACTTCTTACATAGTTATTAATCCTGGTTCGATTAGAAGCTTGAAGAACTTGCCATATGTCAAAACAGAATAAACATGGTTATCCTGATTAGAAAGTGGAATAACTTCTTCTACATAACTCCTATGAGATTTATTCAACTTCATGAAAGTATCTCCACTGTCTTATATAGTTATTCATCCTGGTTTGATTAGAATCTTGAAGAACTTATCATATGACCAAACAAGCTAAACATTGATACCCTGATTAGAAAGTGGAATAACTTCTTCAACATAACTCCTATATGATTTATTCAACTTCATGGAGACTCTTCACTGATTAATGGTTCCAAATCAAGCTTCTTAGATAGTAATTCATCCTGGTTCGATTAGAAGCTTGAAGAACTTGCCATATGTTCAAACAGGCTAAACATGGATATCCTGATTAGAAAGTGGAATAACTTCTTCAACATAACTCCTATGAGATTTGTTCAACTTCATGAAAGACTCTCCATTGATTAAGGGTTCCAAATCAAGCTTCTTACATAGTAATTCATCATGGTTTTATTAGAAACTTAAAGAACTTGCCATGTTTCCAAACAGGCTAAACATGGATATCCTAATTAGAAAGTGGAATAACTTCTTTACCATAACTCCTATGAAATTTATTCAACTTCATGAAACACTCTCCACTGATTAATGGTTCCAAATCAAGCTTCTTACATAGTAATTCATCCTGGTTCGATTAGAAGCTTGAAGAACTTGCCATATGTCCAAACAAGTTAAATATGGATATCCTGATTAGAAAGTAGAATAACTTCTTCAACATAACTCCTATGAGATGTATTAAACTTCATGAAAGAGTCATCACTGATTAATGGTTCCAAATCAAAAGTCTTACATAGTGATTCATCCTGGTTCGATTAGAAGCTTGAAGAACTTGCCATATGTCCAAACAAAATAAACATTGATATCCTGATTAGAAAGTGGAATAACTTCTTCAATATAACTCCTATGAGATTTATTCAACTTCATGGAGTCTCTACACTGATTAATGGTTCCAAATCAAGCTTCATACATAGTTATTCATCCTGGTTTGATTAGAAACTTGTAGAACTTGCCATATGTCCAAACAAGCTAAACATGGATATCCTGACTAGAAAGTGGAATAAGTTCTTCAACATAACTCCTATGAGATTTTTTTAACTTCATGAAAGACTCTCCACTGATTAATAGTTCCAAATCAAGCTTCTTAGATAGTAATTCATCCTGGTATGATTAGAAGCTTAAAGAACTTGCCATGTGTCCAAAGAGGCTAAACAAGGATATCTTGATTAGAAAGTCGAATAACTTCTTTAACATAACTCCTATGAAATTTATTCAACTTCATGAAAGACTCTCCACTTATTAATGGTTACAAATCAAACTTCTTACATAGTTTTTAATCCTGGTTCGATTAGAAGCTTGAAGAACTTGCCATATGTCCAAACAGAATAAACATGGATATCCTGATTAGAAAGTGGAGTAACTTCTTCTACATAACTCCTATGAGATTTATTCAACTTCATGAAAGTATCTCCACTGATTAATAGTTCCAAATCAGGAGTCTTATATAGTGATTCATCCTGGTTTGATTAGAAGCTTGAAGAACTTACCATATGACCAAACAAGCTAAACATGGATATCCTGATTAGAAAGTGGAATAATTTCTTCAACATAACGCCTATATGATTTGTTCAACTTCATGGAGACTCTCCACTGATTAATGGTTCCAAATCAATCTTGTTACATAGTAATTCATCCTGGTTCGATTAGAAGCTTGAAGAACTTGCCATATGTTCAAACAGGCTAAACATGGATATCCTGATTAGAAAGTGGAATAACTTCTTCAACGTAACTCCTATGAGATTTGTTCAACTTCATGAAAAACTCTCCATTGATTAATGGTTCCAAATCAAGCTTATTACATAGTAATTCATCATGGTTTGATTAGAAACTTAAAGAACTTGCCATGTTTCCAAACAAGCTAAACATGGATATCCTGATTAGAAAGTGGAATAACTTCTTAACCATAACTCTATGAAATTTATTCAACTTCATGAAACACTCTCCACTGATTAATGGTTACAAATCAAGCTTCTTACATAGTAATTCATCCTGGTTTGATTAGAAGCTTGAAGAACTTGCCATATGTCCAAACAAGTTAAACATGGATATCCTGATTAGAAAGTGGAATAACATCTTCAACATAACTCCTATTAGATTTATTAAACTTCATGAAAGAGTCATCACTGATTAATGGTTCCAAATCAAAAGTCTTACATAGTGATTCATCCTGGTTCGATTAGAAGCTTGAAGAACTTGCCATATGTCCAAACAGAATAAACATTGATATCCTGATAAGAAAGTGGAATAACTTCTTCAACATAACTCCTATGAGATTTATTCAACTTCATGGAGTCTCTACACTGATTAATGGTTCCAAATCAAGCGTCATACATAGAAATTTATCCTGGTTCGATTAGAAGCTTGAAGAACTTGCCATATGTCCAAACAGGCTAAACATGGATATCATGATTAGAAAGTGGAATAACTTCTTCAACATAACTCCAATGAGATTTGTTCAACTTCATGAAAGACTCTCCACTGATTAATGGTTACAAATCAAGCTTCTTACATAGTAATTCATCATTGTTTGATTAGAAACTTAAAGAACTTGCCATGTTTCCAAACAAGCTAAACATGGATATCCTGATTAGAAAGTGGAATAACATCTTAACCATAACTCTATGAAATTTATTCAACTTCATGAAACACTCTCCACTGATTAATGGTTACAAATCAAGCTTCTTACATAGTAATTCATCCTGGTTCAATTAGAAGCTTGAAGAACTTGCCATGTGTCCAAACAGGCTAAACACGGATATCTTGATTAGAAAGTGGAATAACTTCTTTAACATAACTCCTATGAAATTTATTCAACTTCATGAAAGACTCTCCACTTATTAATGGTTCCAAATCAAACTTCTTACTTAGTTGTTCATCCTAGTTCGATTAAAAGCTTGAAGAACTTGCTATATGTCCAAACAGAATAAACATGGATATCCTGATTAGAAAGTGGAACAACTTCTTCAACATAACTCCTATGAGATTTATTCAACTTCATGAAAGTCTCTCCACTGAATAATAGTTCAAAATCAAGAGTCTTACTTAGTGATTCATCCTGGTTTGATTAGAAGCTTGAAGAACTTGCCATATGTCCAAATATGCTAAACATGGATATCCTGATTAGAAAGTGGAATAACTTCTTCAACATAACTCCTATGAGATTTATTCAACTTCATGAAAGATTCTCCATTGATTAATGGTTCCAAATCAAGCTTCTTACATAGTAATTCATCATGGTTTGATTAGAAACTTAAAGAACTTGCCATGTTTCCAAACAAGCTAAACATGTATATCCTGATTAGAAAGTGGAATAACTTCTTATCCATAACTTCTATGAAATTTATTCAACTTCATGAAACACTCTCCACTGATTAATGGTTCCAAATCAAGCTTCTTACATAGTAATTCATCCTGGTTCGATTAGAAGCTTGAAGAACTTGCCATATGTCCAAACAGGCTAAACATAGATATCCTGATTAGAAAGTGGAATAACTTCTTCAACATAACTCCTATGAGATTTATTAAATTTCATGAAATAGTCATCACTGATTAATGGTTCCAAATCAAGCTTCTTACATAGTGATTCATCCTGGTTCAATTAGAAGCCTGAAGACCTTGCCATAGGTCCAAACAAGCTAAATATGGATATCATGATTAGAAAGTGAAATAACTTCTTCAACATAACTACTATGAGATTTATTCAACTTCATGAAAGACTCTCCCTGATTAATGGTTCCAAATAAGGCTTTTTACGTAATGATTCATCCTTGTTTCTTTAGAAGGTTGAAGAACTTGCCACATGTCCAAACAGGATAAACATGGATATCTTGATTAGAAAGTTTAATAACTTCTTCAACATAACTCCTATGAGATTTATTCAATTTCATGAAAGATTCTCCACTGATTAATGGTTCCAAATCAAGCTTCTTTCATATTGATTCATCCTGGTTTGATTAAAAGCTTGAAGAACTTGCCATATGTCCAAACATGTCAAACATGGATATCCCGATTAGAAAGTGGAATAATTTCTTCAACATAACTCCTATGAGATTTATTCAACTTTATAAAAGACTCTCCACTGATTATTAGTTTCAAATCAAAAGTCTTATATAGTTATTCATCATGGTTTGTTTAGAAGCTTGAAGAACTTTTCATATGTCCAAACAAGCTAAACATGGGTAACCTGATTAGAAAGTGGAATAACTTCTTCAACATAACGCCTATAAGATTTATTCATCTTCATGGAGACTCTCCACTGATTAATGGTTCCAAATCAAGCTTCTTACATAATAATTCATCATGGTTTGATTAGAAGCTGAAGAACTTGCCATATGTCCAAACAGGCTAAACATGAATATTCTGATTAGAAAGTGGAATAACTTCTTCAACATAATTCCTATGAGATTTATTCAACTTCATGAAAGACTCTCCACTTATTAATGGTTCCAAATCAAGCTTCTTACATAGTAATTCATCCTGGTTTGATTAGAAGCTGAAGAACTTGCCATATGTCCAAACATGCTAAACATGAATATCAAGATTAGAAACTGGAATAACTTCTTCAACATAATTCCTATGAGATTTATTCAACTTCATGAAAGACTCCACTTATTAATGGTTCCAAATCAAGATTCTTACATAGTGATTCATCTTGGTTTGATTAGAAGCTTGAAGAACTTGCAATAAGTCCAAACATGCTAAACATGAATATCCTGATTAAAAACTGAAATAACTTCTCTAACATAACTTCTTTGAGATTTATTCAACTTCATGGATACTGTTGGGGATAGATTACATCTACCCACATAGGCCCATTTAGGCGCGAACTCAGCCCATAAGCAATGTTGAAGTCAGCCTATAGGATCTACTTACCCGACTTCAATGAACATCGAAGTGCATATATAAAGAGAAAGTTGGGGTGAAGAAAGGGCTAGAACTAGGATTTTTCATATTACTTGTTCTTGCTTTGTTCTTCATCAAAAAATCCAATTTCAATCAAGAAACTCTTTGATTTGTTCTTTAAATTGTCTCTTTGATAAACCTACTATCGAAATCGATCACCGATCAAGGTTACCGATTTCAGATTCAACAATTGGTGCCGTCTGTGGGGAACTTTCAAATAGTAACGATCAAGAACATTGATCAAGACGATGACGGGATCTCTGACGAATCCAACAGGTCAACAGCTAGTCGACCTAAACATCGTCTTGGCATCTCTCGCCGCCGTGGTTCAACGACTTGATCAACAAGATGCCGCGAACAAGGCGACTCAAGAACGTCTAGAAGTAATCGCCGCCGCTTGCCTTCCTCTTGCACAAGCAGACAATCAAGATCCGGATACGGCTCGACGACATCTATTCCAAACTACGGTACAAGATCAAGCAGCCGATCAAGCCTCCAACGAAGAACTTCTACGCCTTCAAGGGACGATCAAAGATATGTCGTCTAAAATTCATCAAGCCACGAGTTTCGCACCAGAAATCAATTGAGTTTTGGAAGCAACTCAAAATACTCCCTTCACGGAGAAGATTACCGACATCCGAGTTCGACACCAGGACAAACTCCAGATACCATCTTTCCGCGACGACTCCGACCCTAGCAACCATATGACCAGCTTTAACATCGCCATGGGTCGAGCCTACTTCACCACGGAGGAATGAGATGCCGGTTATTGTCAACTCTTTGTCGAAAGTTTAGCAGGGCCAGCCCTCACCTGGTTCTCTTGGCTAACAGCATACTCCATCAGCACCTTCAAGGAGCTTTCTACCGAGTTCCTAAAGCAGTATTCCATGTACATTCGCCAGGGGGCTTCGGCGACCGACTTATGGAAAATTTCTCAAGGGCAAAAAGAATCTCTCCACGATTTCATGGAACGATTCAAGAACCTCGTCTCCAAAGTCGACGTTCCGGACAAAACCGCAGTGGAGGCGTTACGTAACGCGTTATGGATCAGATCGTACTTCCGATCTGACCTCTACACAAATAGTACAATCACCTTGGAAGACGCACTCCATAGAGCAAACTGTTTCATTCAAATGGAGGAAGATAACGCGGCTTACACCGCGAAGCAAAACGCGTTAAAAGCTCAATTAACACCGAAAGCGACGACTACCTACCAAAAACCTCGCCAGCACCAACCTAACGAGAAGAAAGGTAAGGTCTATTCAGCAACCGAGGAACCGGGCGCCACTTCTGCTGCACCTCCAACGGAACAACCATGGAATGTGTGGGACAGAACTCTGGAAGGGAAGCCCCTGACGTATAATGAAACTAAGTTTTGTACTTACCATAAAGCCAAAGGCCACGACACGAAGGAGTGCAAGCAACTTGCAGAAGCCTTGTTCTCTGCATTCAAAAGCGGCGTCATCACACCCGATCCGCCAAAGGCAAAACAAGCGAGAAAGAAAGGGAGCTGGACAAAGAACCGACATGCAAACGCCAAAAATCAGTAATCCAACCAAGCAGTCCACCTCGACAATCAGGACGCAGCTGCTCCAACCAGACATCGTGATGATACAGACACCGAAGATGAGAGGCCGCAGGTAGCTCGGTGAATCAACCTTATCTCAGCGCATCCCTCAACGTGTTCTTCCGAAGACAACGACAACCGAGATCTTTGAGATCATCTGCAGAATAAACGTTCTACGACCGATCTACGAGATGTTCTCCTTTGGGGCAAAAAGCAAAATCTTTCGGAAGACGACCTATGACAGAAGCTTACCCCCAAGGAGAACACTGCAACATCTGATCTATGTAAGACATTATCCGACAAACGCCCTAGTGTTTTTCGCCGAATTAACGTAATCCTCGGCGGATCACCCCTGTGCAACGATTCGGTGAAATCAATAAAAGAGTACCAACGCAAAGCCGTGACCGCTCAGCGATGGCCGAAAAAGCGCGAGGGGGAAACATCGATAAAATTTTCAGAAGGCGACCTAATCGACATAGATCAGCCCCATAATGATCCCCTGCTAGCCGAGCTGCAAATCGGCACTTTCGAGGTCACACGTGTACTCATCGACACCGGAAGCTTGGTTGACCTTATCTTTCGCAGACTTTGATAAAAATGATGGTGGATCTCAAGGACATCAAGCCCTCATCAAGGGCCCTTACCGGTTTCAACGGTTCATCGACACAACTGTTGGGTACCATCCGCCTTAACGTCTTTGTCGGAGGAGTAAGTAAACTCGTTAAATTCTCTGTCATTGATACCAAATCCAAATATAACGCGATCCTAGGCACTCCATGGATTCACGTGATGAAAGCAATCCCGTCAATGTACCATCAGTGTGTGAACTTCCCTACCAGAGAAGGGACCGTCTTCACGCTCAAAGGGAACCAACGCCTTGCACGAAGCATGTTGATCTCCGACTTCAAAAGTCAGCAGGTTGCCTTCCTCGTCGAACCAGAGAAGAAACTATCACCGCAAAAAGAGGAAATGATCCAAGTCGGCATCGATTCTGATCATGCAGACAGAACCATCGGGATAGGTTCCGAACTCAGCGTCTACCCGACAACCGAGTTGCCTACCTTCATTCGCGCAAATAAATCGACTTTCGCCTGGACGACGGCCGATATGCCTGCTATTGATCCGACCGTCACAGCCCACCGACTCAATGTAGATCCGACGTACAAACTTATCAAGCAAAAACAACGAAAACGGTCCCGAAAGAGCCAAAACCGTCAACGACAAGGTCGACAGACTTTTAAGAGCAGGGTCCATCGCCGAAGTTAAATACCCAGATTGGCTAGCCAACCCGGTCGTAGTCAAAAAGAAGAATGGGAAATGGAGAGTGTGCATCGACTTTACCGGTTTGAATAAAGCATGTCCAAAGGATAGTTTGCCTTTGCCTCACATAGATCAGATGGTGGAATCCACAGCCGGGAACGAGCTGCTTTCCTTCATGGATGCCTTCTCAGGCTAAAATCAGATTATGATACTTCCAGATGATTGCGAGAAGATGTCCTTCATCACCGATCGAGGGACGTATTGTTATCGGGTAATGCCCTTCGGACTCAAAAACGCAGGAGCCACCTACCAGCGACTCGTGAATAGAATGTTCGCCGATAAGCTAGGGATTACTATGGAGGTTTACATTGACGACATGCTCATCAAATCACTGGTCGCCAAAGACCACATCCGACATCTTTCTGAGTGCTTCGACACCTTCAATAAGTATGCGATGAAGCTCAACCCGGCAAAGTGCACCTTCGGAGTTACTTCAGGCGAATTTCTCGGCTACATCGTGACAAAAAGAGGAATCAAAGCAAACCCGAAACAGATCTCCATGGTCTTAGACTTGCCCGATCCAAAAATATCGCGAGAAATTTAGCGCCTTACCGGATGAGTTGCGGCACTTAACCGGTTTATCTCCAGATCTACGGACAAGTGTCTTCCATTCTACGAGTTATTGCGTGGAAATAAGAGATTTTTTGGAATGAGGCATGCGAACATGCATTTACCGCATTGAAACAATATTTGACGACTCCTCCGGTGTTAGCAAAACCGGACACAAGCGATATTTTGTATCTTTACATCGCAGTCTCCCCCTCAACAGTAAGCAACGTTCTCATAAAAGAAGACCAAGGTGAACAACATCCTATTTTTTACACCAGTAAGCGCCTCACCGATGCCGAGACAAGATACCCCACTCTCGAGAGGATGGCCCTTGTTGTGGTCACATCGGCAAGAAAATTGTGGCCCTACTTCCAGCCCCATTCCATTGTCGGCCTCACTGACTTGCCTCTGCGAACCATACTTCAGAATGCTAACCAGTCTGGAAGGCTTTCGAAGTGGGTCATCGAGCTTAGCGAGTACGACATCTCGTATAAAGGTAGGACAGCGATAAAGGCTCAAGTTTTGGCCGACTTCATTGTCGAGATCCCTCCAGATCAAGCAGCCAAGCTGGATATCCCGGTAAAAAGTTGGATCTGGCACGTCGACGGAGCATCATCTAACAAAGGATCAGGAATAGGCGTTCACCTCCAATCACCCACCAGAGAACTCATTGAGAAATTGTTCCGACTCGGCTTCGCGGCATCCAACAATGAAGCAGAGTACGAAGCATTAATCGCAGGACTTTGTTTGGCCAAAGTAGTGGGAGCAGAACGACTACAGGCTTTTTGTGATTCTCAACTCGTTGCCAGTCAATACAGCGGCGATTACGTAGCCAAAACGACAGGATGGATGCTTATCTCAGCGTCGTCAAACACTTGGCTAAGGAATTTGATCACTTTGAACTCACCAAGGTTCATAGAAAGGATAATTGCTTCGCAGATGCATTGGCCGCATTGGGAAGCAATCAACGAGATCAAGTCAGGAGGACAATCCCGATCCATACAGTGGAAAACCCGAGTATCACGCTACCAGTGGGCAAAGATGTCCTCGCCATCTCTTCCCCTCTCGCCGAGATCACAACTTTGACGACTCAAGATGCAGATTAGCAGACCCCTTTTCTAGATTATCTGGACAAAGGAATTCTTCCAGAAGACAAATGGGAATCTCGTCGACTGAAGGCAAAAATTTCTAACTACGTTTCCATAAACGGTAAGTTACATCGATGGACCGCAAAGACGGTACTTCTTACCTGCATCAGAAAAGAAGAAGCAGAATTCGTTATGATCGAGACCCATGAAGGAGAAGGGGGCAATCACAGTGGGGGTAAAGCCCTCGCGCTAAACCTTAAATCTCAGGGGCATTACTGGCCTACTATGGTCACGAACTGCAAGGAGTATGCATCACGGTGCGAGAAATGCCAACGACATGCGCCTAACATCCATTCACCAACCGAGTTGCTGAAAACATCTGTAGCTCCGTATCCGTTCATGCGATGGGCAATGAACATAGTCGGCCCTTTACCTAGCTCTAGACAGAGGCGCTTCCTACTCGTCCTAACCGATTACTTCACCAAGTGGGTAGAAGCCAAAGCCTATGTCCAGATCACCGAGAACGAGGTTCAGAGTTTTGTTTGAAAGTACATCATCTGTCGTCAGGGACTTCCTTACGAAATAGTCACCGACAACGGATCCCAATTCACCTCCAACAAGTTCCAAGAATTCTGCGACAAGTGGAGAATCCGCCTCAGTTTCTCAATTCCAAGATACCCTCAGGGGAATGGTCAGGCCAAAGCAACAAATAAGGTTATTATTGACGGGATCAAGAAAAGGTTAGATCTCAAAAAGGGACATTGGGCAGACGAGTTGGATGGAGTACTCTGGTCTCATCGGACTACACCTCGGACACCATTCTCGTTGGCATACGGAGGCAAAGCAATGGCCCCCGCCGAGGTCAATGTTACCAGTCTCTGAAGACTGAAAATGCCTCAACATGGCGACCTGAATTACGAGATGATGATTGATGTCCTAGATCAACTCGAAGAACGACGAGATCAAGCTTTGTTATGTATCCAAAATTATCAACATCTTGCCGCGTCCTATTACAACAGGAAGGTCAAATCCCGTCCACTACAACTCGGCGATCTCGTCCTTCGCAAGGTCTTCGAAAATACTAAGGAGTGGAGAGCAGGTAAACTCGACACTAACTGGGAAGGCCCGTAAAAGATAATACATGTGGTCAAACCCGGAGTTTACCGTCTTGAAACATCGGCTGGCGCACAAATCCCAAGGTCTTGGAACTCGATCAACCTAAAGCGCTTTCGGCGCCTAGAAGAAGAATGCAGAACTACGAGTGACTTGATCCCATCTCGGGTACGTAGGCATCCTTTAACCGGGTTAATTTACACACAAAAAAAAAAGAAAAGAAAAAAAGAAGAACTACGAGTGACTTGATCCCATCTCGGGTACGTAGGCAACCTTTAAACGGGTTCAGTTACACACACACAAAAAAAAACAATGTATATATTATTATATCTTTTATCTGATCATTTAAATGATAAATATTTTGTTATTTCCAAACATGGATCTCGAAACAACAGCACCACTTAAACTCATGCTTTGTTATGGGTTAAAGTCGGTAGTAAGCCACAGTAGACAAACATGTCGAATGGATTTACTCTTTCTATGTTCTGATCAAACACTTAGAGAATTATTAAAGTTGAATGATGAACGACATCACAGTAAGCAATAGAGAGGAAAAACTGCTCGATCACTTAAAAGTGTGGAAGTACGTTTCTTCCTATTTTTGTTGCGTAACGATGTCGGCATATCTGACGAGATAAAGTCCTATTCGTTTACTCGACAGAAATAGCTACCAAGTTTACGCTTGGTTCTCGACCTATTGTCCCTCAACAAGGCATCGATCGATATCGGTTCAGGCTATTTTTGATATTGCTTGTACGGATTAAAAGCAAGTTGATTTAAAATGGTGATATCCATAAAATAAAAGCCATACTCGGCTATAGTTCTTACATAAAAGAGAAAAGGAGAAAGGGAAGACTACAACAGCAACATAAATAAAAAACTACAACAACATCATAAAAATAGAGGAGGACAACTTAAGTACGAAGATCCTCGATGTCCTGAGGGGAGAAGGCCGTCATGTTGGAACCGTGTTTATCAAGGCCGATACGAAGAAGGTTGATCTCAGAGGCATCAACGACCTCCATCCTCTGCAGTTCCTCCAAAAGGTGGGCTTCATTGGCTCTCGTCTTTTGAAGGACCTCATCCATAGATAGACCTTGTATCTGGATCTTCTCCAGACTTTCTCAGGTCCCCTTTGCATGAGAGTATACAGCAAGCTTGGATTGGGTCTTGGTTTGCTCCCCTATGAACTGGCCCATCTTCACGTATATCGGCATTACTTGCTGCCTTAGAGCGAACTCAACTCGCAACCTCTCCTTCCTTACTTCATGCTCCCGAGATTCCCTCAATCTCCTGGTCGTCGTCTCAAAGTTCAAAGAAAACACGGATTTCTCCTACTCCAAACTGAGACATCGGGAGTCAAGAAGCTCCTTTTGGGCCTTCAGCGCCTCCAATTCCGTGGATAGCAGCTCGCTACGAGATCCCTCGAACTCGGCCTTCTCTGCGGCTTCATTCTTTTCGGCGACCAGGGAATCGATCTGTCCCTGATAGGAACTGCATTTGTACGCCAACTCGGCGATCTCCTTTCTTTTCTTCTTCAAAGATCCAGTTTTTGCCGCCAACGAAGCATCCTGGGCTCTGAGCTTCGCCTCGTAGTCTCTCACCATGAGGTTGGCATTCCCAAAGAACTATAAAGAAAAGGGGGACCAAAAAACAGAAAATATTACTATAAGCGATAAACGACATGGAAGAAAGTCGGTAAAAAATGACACTTACTATGGCGCCAGCTCGAGTCATCTCTCGATATTGTCTATCTTGAAGAAGTTGATCCAATTCTGGCATTACTCGCCTCTTGAGCTTGATTTGGCGAAATAGGGGTGCCGGCGCTTCATGGGGGTACTCGACCGCCTCGTCACCGTGGGAAGCTGGAGCAGGATCTTGAAGTTGATCTCCTTGTGGCTCTTCTTTGATTAAAGTACCTGCTGGATGCTCTTCCGTTGGCACCTCCGTTATTGTTATTTCGGCCTCGCTGACAGGATCAAGGGGGGGATTTTCCTCGAGAAACAGGTTTTGATCCCGGTTGTCACCACCAAGATGCTCTTCTTGCCTTTTGGAGGGAGGAGACCGGCTTGGGCTAATATGTGGAGCTCTTTTGTTTACGTTTGAGTCTCTCCTCCGCTTGGCAGGCCGATTATCACTGGAAGATCCCCGAGCATGCACTGGGGTACCGATTGTGTCGGCGTAGGAAGGAAGAGAGGCGAGGTTCAGTTTTCGCATCCTGTGTCGGCGGCTTTGCGAAGGAATTCCTGTTGGAATCTCGGCTGTATGTAAAACAAAGGCGTTGGAATTAAAGAAACGAAAAAACTATGTAATGAAATCGGTATGTGACTGAGTAATGGTTACCTCGGTTGATTTTGTTTAGGGCGGCTTGGATACGAGCCTCACTGATGTCAGGCCAATGTTGGTGACTCAACGTCCTGATAGATTCTACTTCTTCATGGAAAGACTCAGTATCGTCTTGTGACCACTTGGAGAGACGATCTACAACAAAGAAAAAACAGAGGAAGTAGATCAGTAGAAGTGCAATAATTTAAGATTTGAAGTCGTACCAATGTTAGCATTGAAATAACCGTTCAGAATTATTGAAGGATCTTCGAAGGAAGCTTCATTAATCATGACGTAGAAGTAGCGATGGTTCCAGAAGTTAACTTTTGATGGCTTCCCAGTGATCACATTGTACTTGGGGACCATCTTCCCATAAAAGAATCCCATCTTTGCGGTGATACTTAGCGTTGTGAGTTCTTCGAAGAGACGAACCGACATCGTTATACCTAACTCGGCAGCTAGAACTGTTAGTGTCACCATAATTCTGATCCCGTTTGCGGTATACTGGCCAAGAGCTATCTTCTGCCGGGAGCAGTAGGTTGTTAGAAACTCGGGTAGAGGCCACCAGAGGGAGCAGTTGTTGAACCACGATTCGTATACGGTTGCGTAACCTGCAGGAGGAGTCCATGGTCTTTGATGTTCCGCAGGGATAAGGAACGAGAACCCAGCAGGTGGGTTTGTTTGAAAGATAAGTCTCCGGACACTTCTAAAAGAAGACTTAGTAGGAAGGTGGTTCGCCCAATTTTGATTGTTTTTGACGCTAAGGGTGCGCTCTTGTTCTGGATCTATTTCTTCGTCGAATTCAAAGTCAGTTCCTGTCCATCGCATCGGAAGGAAGTCGGCCAAAGCAAAGCTAATCTTCTCGGCTGAGGTTTTGTCTTTGTTAGTCGAGTCGACATCTGCACTAGGAGTGACCGGCTGAACCGGTTCGAGTTCATTTTCCTGCTCCATGTCGTCGGCAGGAGCATGACCAGTTACTTCTCGATCCTCCAGCTCTAGGCTGAATTTAACGACGTCGCGTTCGTTGTCGTCAAGTGAAGTTAAATCTGCGTTAGTCGGTCTCGGATTATCCATCTCTCCAAGCGTTATCGTTCTCGGTCTACGTATCAACGGTGAACCAGAACTTTCCGAATCAGAACCGGTGGCGATCGCTTTTCCTTTCGAAGAACACCGGCGAATGGGGAAGGACATTTTGATCAGAGAGTAAAAGTCTAGAGAGAGAAAGAAGAGAGAAGGCAGAGGAAATTACCTTTGATTCTGAAGTGAAGCAGCAAGAAGATACGAATATGAGAGTTCGGAAAAACCTTTATAGATAAATCTCGGCACAGAAGACGAGCAGTCGTCATGATTAGGTCTAAAACCTATATTTTTAACACGTATCCCACTAACTCCGAATCTCGAGAAACGCCTACTTTAAGGACAAAGCGCGTAGTCTCTACGAAGAAAGGGGGAGAAAAACGGCGACGTGTCAACGAAGAAGGAGTTCTCGGATCTACAAAAGGTAGTCGAAGGAATCAACTTCCATACGTCTACCGAGATGGAAGATAACCGAGGTCACGCCTTAAATCCACCTAGTCGAAGAAATTCACCAAATACGTAGTAGTAGAGGTATTTTTGATGAACTGGGAGGGACTTATTGTTAGGGATAGATTACATCTACCCACTTAGGCCCATTTAGGCGCGAACTCGGCCCATAAGAAATGTTGAAGTCGGCCCATAGGATCTACTTAACCGACTTCAATGAAGATCAAAGTGCATATATAAAGAGGAAGTTGGGGTGAAGAAGGGGCAATCACACACAGATAATAACAGCAAGCCTAGAACTAGGGTTTTTCATATTACTTGTTCTTGCTTTGTTCTTTATCAGAACATCCAATTTCAATCAAGAAACTCTTTGATTTGTTCTCTAAATCGTCTCTTTGATAAACCCACCATCAAAATCGATCACCAATCAAGGTTACCGATTTCAGATTCAACAGATACTCTCCACTGATTATTGGTTACAAATCAAGCTTTTTAAATAGTGATTCATCTTGGTTTGATTAGAAGCTTGAAGAACTTGCCATATGTCCAAACTGGCTAAACATGGATATCCTGATAAGAAAGTGAAATAACTTCTTCAACATAAATCCTATGGGATTTATTCAACTTCATGGAAACTATACTTATTAATGGTTACAAATCTAGCTTCTTACATAGTGATTCATCCTGGTTTGATTAGAAGCTTAAAGAACTTGCCATATGTCCAGACAGGCTAAACATGGATATCCTGATTAGAAAGTTGAATAACTTCTTCAACATAACTCCTATGATATTTATTCAACTTCATGAAAGACTCTCCACTGATTAATGGTTCCAAATCAAGCTTCATACATAGTGGTTCATCCTGGTTCGATTAGAAGCTTGAATAACTTGCCATATGTCCAAACATGATAAACATGGATATCCCGATTAGAAAGTGGAATAATTTCTTCAACATAACTCCTATGAGAATTATTCAACTTCATGAAAGACTCTCCACTGATTAAGGGTTACAAATCAAGCTTCTTACATAGTGATTCATCCTGGTTTGATTAGAAGCTTGAAGAACTTGCCATATGTCCAAACATGTTGAACTTGGACATCATGATTAGAAAGTTGAATAACTTATTCAACATAACTCCTATGAAATTTATTCAACTTCGTGGAGACTTTCACTGATTAATGGTTCTAAATCAAGCTACTTACATAGAGATTCATCCTGGTTTGATTAGAAGCTTGAAGAACTTTCCATATGTCCAAACATGCTAAACATGGATATCATGATTAGAAAGTGGAATAACTTCTTCAAAATAACTCCTATGACATTTATTCAACTTCGTGAAAGACTCTCAACTGATTAAAGGTTACAAATCAAACTTCTTATATAATGATTCATCCTGGTTTGATTAGAAGGTTGAAGAACTTGCCAAATGTCTAAACATGCTAAACATGGACATCTTGATTAGGAAGTTGAATAACTTGTTCAACATAACTCCTATGAAATTGATTCAACTTCATGGAGACTCTCCACTTATTAATGGTTCTAAATCAAGCTTCTTACCTAGAGATTCATCCTGGTTCGATAGAAGCTGAAGAACTTGCCATATGTCCAAACAGGCTAAACATTGATATCTTAATTAGAAAGTGGAATAACTTCTTCAACATAACTCCTACGATATTTATTCAACTTCATGAAAGACTCTCCACTGATTAATGGTTCCAAATCAAGTTTCTTCCATAGTGATTCATCTTGGTTTGATTAGAAGCTTGAACAACTATCCATATGTCCAAACAGGCTAAACATGGATATCCTGATTAGAAAGTGAAATAACTTTTCAACATAACTCTTATATGATTTATTCAACTTCATGAAAGCCTCTCCACTGATTAATGTTTCCAAATCAAGCTTCTTACATATTTATTCATCCTGGTATGATTAGAAGCTTGAAGAATTTGCCATATGTCCAAACAGGCTAAACATTGATATCTTGATTAGAAAGTGAAATAACTTCTTCAACATAACTCTTATGCTATTTAATTAACTTCATGATAGACTCTCCACTGATTAATGATTCCAAATCAAACTTCTTACATAGTGGTTCATCTTGGTTTGATTAGAAGCTTAAAGAACTTGCCATATGTCCAGACATGATAAACATGGATATCCCGATTAGAAAGTGGAATAATTTCTTCAACATAACTCCTATGAGATTTATTCAACTTTATGAAAGACTCTTCACTGATTAAGGGTTACAAATCAAGCTTCTTACATAGTGATTCATCCTGGTTTGATTAGAAGCTTGAAGAACTTGCCACATGTCCAAACATGTTAAATATGGACATCATGATTAGAAAGTTGAATAACTTCTTCAACATAACTCCTATGTAATTTATTTAACTTCATGGAGACTCTCCACTGATTAACGGTTCTAAATCAAGTTTCTTACCTAGAGATTCATCATTGTTCGATTAGAAGCTGAAGAACTTGCCATATGTCCAAACAGGCTAAACATTGATATCTTAATTAGAAAGTGGAATAACTTCTTCAACATAACTCTTATGATATTTATTCTACTTCATGAAAGACTCTCCACTTATTAATTGTTCCAAATAAAGCTTCTTACATAATGATACATCCTGGTTTGATAACAAGCTTGAAGAACTTGCCATATGTCCAAACAGGCTAAATATGGATATCCTGATTAGAATGTGGAATAACTTCTTCAACATTACACTTATAAGATTTATTCAACTTCATGAAAGACTCTCCGCTGATTAATGGTTCCAAATCAAGCTTCTTAAATAGTAATTCATCCTGATTCGATTAGAAGCTTGAACAACTTGCCATATGTCCAAACATGTTAAACATGTACATCATGATTAGAAAGTTGAATAACTTCTTCAACATAACTCCTATGAAATTTATTCAACTTCATAGACATGGAGACTCTCCACTTATTAATGGTTCTAAATCAAGTTTCTTACATAGATATTCATCCTGGTTTGATTATAAGCTTGAACAACTTGCCATATGTCCAAACATGCTAAACATGGATATCAGGATTATAAAGTGGAATAACTTCTTCTACATACCTCCTATGAAATTTATTCAACTTCATGAAAGACTTTCCACTGATTAAGGGTTACAAATCAAGTTCCTTATATAGTGATTCATCCTGGTTTGATTAGAAGCTTGAAGAACTTGCCAAATGTCTAAACAAGCTAAACATGGACATCTTGATTAGAAAGTGGAATAACAATGTCAACATAACTCCTATAAAATTTATTCAACTTCATGGAGACTCTCCACTGATTAATGGTTCTAAATCAAGCTTCTTGCATAGAGATTCATCCTGGTTTAATTAGAATCTTAAGAACTTGCCATATGTATAAACAAGCTAAACATGGATATTCTGGTTAGAAAGTGGAATAACTTCTTCAACATAATCCTATGAGATTTATTCAACTTCATGAAAGACTCTCCACTGATTAATGGTTCCAAATCAAGCTTCTTCCATAGTGATTCATCTTGGTTTGATTAGAAGCTTGAAGAACTTGTCATATGTCCAAACATGCTAAACATGGATGTCCTGATCAGAAAGTGGAATAACTTCTTCAACACAACTCTTATAAGATTTATTCAACTTCATGAAAGCCTCTCCACTGATTAATGGTTCCAAATCAAGATTCTTACATATTAAATCATCATGGTTTGATTAGAATGTTGAAGAATTTGCCATAGGTCTAAACATGCTAAACATTGATATCTTGATTAGAAAGTGGAATAACTTCGTCAACATAACTCCGATGAGTTTTATTTATCATCATGAAAGACTCTCCACTGATTAATGGTTCCAAATCAAGCTTCTTACATAGTGATTCATCCTGGTTCGATTTGAAGCTTGAAGAACTTGCCATATGTCCAAACAGACTAAACATGGATATCCTAATTAGAAAGTAGAATAATTTCTTCAACATAACTCTTATAAGATTTATTCAACTTCATCAAAGACTCTCCACTGATTAATGGTTCCAAATCAAGCTTCTTAAATAGTGATTCATCCTGGTTTGATTAGAAGTTTGAAGAAATTGCCAAATGTCTAAACTGGCTAAACATGGACATCTTGATTAGAAAGTTGAATAACTTTTTCAACATAACTCCTATGAAATTTATTCAACTTCATGGAGACTGTCCACTGATTAATGGCTCTAAATCAAGCTTCTTACATAGAGATTCAGCCTGGTTTGATTAGAAGCTGAAGAACTTGCCATATGTCTAAATAGGCAAAACATGGATATCCTGGTTAGAAAGTGGAATAACTTCTTCAACATAACTCCTATGAGATTTTTTCAACTTCATGAAAGCCTCTCCACTGATTAATGCTTCCAAATCAAGCTTCTTCCATAGTGATTCATCCTGGTTTGATTAGAAGTTTGAAGAACTTCCATATGTCCAAACAGGCTAAACATGGATATCCTAATTAGAAAGTGGAATTACTTCTTCACCATAACTCCTATGAGATTTATTCAACTTCATGAAAGACTCTCCACTGATTAATGGTTCCAAATCAAGTTTCTTACATAGTGATTCATCCTGGTTGGATTAGAAGCTTGAAGAACTTGACATATGTCTTAACAGTCTAAACATTGATATCCTGATTAGAAAGTGGAATAACTTCTTCAACATAACTCTTATGATAATTATTCAACTTCATGAAAGACTATCCACTGATTAATGGTTCCAAATCAAGCTTCTTACGTAGTGATTCATCCTGGTTCGATTTGAAGCTTGAAGAACTTGCCATATGTCCAAACATGTTAAACATGGATATCCTAGTTAGAAAGTAGAATAACTTCTTCAACATAACTCTTATAAGATTTATTCAACTTCATCAAAGACTCTCCACTGATTAATGGTTCCAAATCAAGCTTCTTACATAGTAATTCATCCTGGTTCGATTCGAAGCTTGAAGAACTTGCCATATGTCCAAAAAGGCTAAACATGGATATCCTTATTAGAAAGTGGAATAACTTCTTCAACATAACTCCAATGAGATTTATTCAAATTCATGAGACTCTCCACTGATTAATGGTTTAAAATCAACCTTCTTACATAGTAATTCATCCTGGTTCGATTAGAAGCTTGAAGAACTAGTCATATATCCAAACAGGCTAAACATGGATATCCTGATTAGAAAGTGGAATAACTTCTTCAACATAACTCTTAAGATATTTATTCAACTTCATGCAAGACTCTCCACTGATTACTGGTTCTAAATCAAGCTTCTTACATATAGATTCATCACGGTTTGATTAGAAGCTGAAGAACTTGCCATATGTCTAAACAGGCAAAACATGGATATCCTGGTTAGAAAGTTGAATAACTTCTTCAACATAACTCCTATGAGATTTTTTCAACTTCATGAAAGCCTCTCCACTGATTAATGCTTCCAAATCAAGCTTCTTCCATAGTGATTCATCCTGGTTTGATTAGAAGTTTGAAGAACTTCCATATGTCCAAACAGGCTAAACATGGATATCCTAATTAGAAAGTGGAATTACTTCTTCACCATAACTCCTATGAGATTTATTCAACTTCATGAAAGACTCTCCACTGATTAATGGTTCCAAATCAAGTTTCTTACATAGTGATTCATCCTGGTTGGATTAGAAGCTTGAAAAACTTGACATATGTCTTAATAGTCTAAACATGGATATCCTGATTAGAAAGTGGAATAACTTCTTCAACATAACTCTTATGATAATTATTCAACTTCATGAAAGACTATCCACTGATTAATGGTTCCAAATCAAGCTTCTTACGTAGTGATTCATCCTGGTTCGATTTGAAGCTTGAAGAACTTGCCATATGTCCAAACATGTTAAACATGGATATCCTAGTTAGAAAGTAGAATAACTTCTTCAACATAACTCTTATAAGATTTATTCAACTTCATCAAAGACTCTCCACTGATTACTGGTTCCAAATCAAGCTTCTTACATAGTAATTCATCCTGGTTCGATTAGAAGCTTGAAGAACTTGCCATATGTCCAAAAAGGCTAAACATGGATATCCTTATTAGAAAGTGGAATAACTTCTTCAACATAACTCCAATGAGATTTATTCAAATTCATGGAGACTCTCCACTGATTAATGGTTTAAAATCAACCTTCTTACATAGTAATTCATCCTGGTTCGATTAGAAGCTTGAAGAACTAGTCATATATCCAAACAGGCTAAACATGGATATCCTGATTAGAAAGTGGAATAACTTCTTCAACATAACTCTTATGATATTTATTCAACTTCATGCAAGACTCTCCACTGATTACTGGTTCTAAATCAAGCTTCTTACATATAGATTCATCACGGTTTGATTAGAAGCTGAAGAACTTACCATATGTCCAAACAAGCTAAACATGGATATCCTGGTTAGAAAGTGGAATAACGTCTTCAACATAACTCCTATGAGATTTTTTCAACTTCATGAAAGCCTCTCCACTGATTAATGCTTCCAAATCAAGCTTCTTCCATAGTGATTCATCCTGGTTTGATTAGAAGTTTGAAGAACTTC
This sequence comes from Sinapis alba, assembly GCA_012274485.2. Lineage (NCBI taxonomy): Eukaryota > Viridiplantae > Streptophyta > Magnoliopsida > Brassicales > Brassicaceae > Sinapis > Sinapis alba. The sequence goes on along the minus strand of MU106378.1, from coordinate 339,749 downwards.
CATATGTCCAAACAGACTAAACATGGATATCCTAATTAGAAAGTGGAATAACTTCTTCACCATAACTCCTATGAGATTTATTCAACTTCATGAAAGACTCTCCACTGATTAATGGTTCCAAATCAAGTTTCTTAAATAGTGATTCATCCTGGTTGGATTAGAAGCTTGAAGAACTTGCCATATGTCTTAACAGTCTAAGCATTGATATCCTGATTAGAAAGTGGAATAACTTCTTCAACATAACTCTTATGATATTTATTTAACTTCATGCAAGACTCTCCACTGATTAATGGTTCCTAATCAAGCTTTTTACATAGTGATTCATCCTGGTTTGATTAGAAGCTTGAAGAACTTGCCATATGTCCAAACAGACTAAACATGGATATCCTAATTAGAAAGTAGAATAACTTCTTTAACATAACTTTTATAAGAGTTATTCAACTTCATCAAAGACTCTCCACTGATTAATGGTTCCAACTCATGCTTTTTACATAGTAATTCATCCTGGTTCGATTAGAAGCGTGAAGAACTTGCCATATGTCCAAAAAGGCTAAACATGGATATCCTGATTAGAAAATGGAATAACTTCTTCAACATAACTCCTATGAGATTTATTCAACTTCATGAAAGACTATCCACTGATTAATGGTTCCAAATCAAGCTTCTTACGTAGTGATTCATCCTGGTTTGATTAGAAGCTTGAAGAACTTGCCATATGTCCAAACAGGTTAAACATGGATATCCTAATTAGAAAGTAGAATAACTTCTTCAACATAACTCTTATAAGATTTATTCAACTTCATCAAAGACTCTCCACTGATTAATTGTTCCAAATCAAGCTTCTTACATAGTAATTCATCCTGGTTCGATTAAAAGCTTGAAGAACTTGCCATATGTCCAAACATGTTAAACATGGATATCCTGATTAGGAAGTGGAATAACTTCTTCAACATAACTCTTATGATATTTATTCAACTTCATGCAAGACTCTACACGTATTAATGGTTCCAAATCAAGCTTCTTACATAGTAAATCATCCTGGTTTTATTAGAAGCTTAAAGAACTAGCCATGTGTCCAAACAGGCTAAACATGGATATCTTAATTAGAAAGTGGAATAACTTCTTCAACATAACTCCTATGAAAATTATTCAACTTCATGGAGACTCTCCACTTATTAATGGTTCTAAATCAAGATTTTTACATAGAGATTCATCCCGGTTTGATTAGAAGCTAAAAAACTTGCCATATGTCCAAACAGGCTAAAAACATGGATATCCTGGTTAGAAAGTGGGATAACTTCTTCAACATAACTCCTATGAAATTTATTCAACTTCATTGAGATTCTGCACTGATTAATGCTTCCAAATCAAGCTTCTTCTATAGTGATTCATCCTGGTTTGATTAGAAGCTGAAGAACTTACCATATGTCCAAACAGGCTTAACATGGATATCCTGGTTAGAAAGTGGATTAACTTCTTCAACATAACTCCTATGAGATTTTTCAACTTCATGAAAGACTCTCCACTGATAATGGTTCCAAATCAAGTTTCTTACATAGTGATTCATCCTGGTTTGATTAGAAGCTTGAAGAACTTGCCATATGTCCAAATAGTCTAAACATGGATATCCTGATTAGAAAGTGGAATAACTTCTTCAACATAACTCTTATGATATTTATTCAACTTCATGAAAGACTATCCACTGATTAATGGTTCCAAATCAAGCTTCTTATGTAGTGATTCATCCTGGTTCGATTTGAAGCTTGAAGAACTTGCCATATGTCCAAACATGTTAAATATGGATATCCTAGTTAGAAAGTAGAATAACTTCTTCAACATAACTCTTATAAGATTTATTCAACTTCATCAAAGACTCTCCACTAATTAATGGTTCCAAATCAAGCTTCTTACATAGTAATTCATCCTGGTTCGATTAGAAGCTTGAAGAACTTGCCATATGTCCAAAAAGGCTAAACATGGATATCCTTATTAGAAAGTGGAATAACTTCTTCAACATAACTCCAATGACATTTATTCAAATTCATGGAGACTCTCCACTGATTAATGGTTTAAAATCAAGCCTCTGACATAATGATTCATCATGGTTTGATTAGAAGCTTGAAAAACTTGTCATATGTCCAAACAAGCTAAATATGGATATCCTGATTAGAAAGTGGAATAACTTCTTCAACATAACTCCTATGAGATTTATTCCACTTTATGAAAGACTCTCTACTGAGTAATGGTTCCAAATCAAGCTTCTTACATAGTGATTCAGCGTGGTTTGATGAGAAGCTTGAAGAACTTGCCGTATGTCCAAACATGCTAAAAATAGATATCATGATCAGAAAGTGGAATAACTTCTTCAACATAACTCTTATAAGATTTATTAAACTTCATGAAAGCCTCACCACTGATTAATGGTTCCAAATCAAGCTTTTTACATATTGGGTCATCTTGGTTTGAATAGAAGGTTGAAGAATTTGACATATGTCCAAACAGGCTAAACATTGATATCTTGATTAGAAAGTAGAATAACTTCTTCATATTAACTTCTATGAGATTTAATTAACTTAATGAAAGCCTCTCCACTGATTAATGGTTCCAAATCAAGCTTCTTACATAGTGATTCATCCTGGTTCGATTTGAAGCTTGAAGAACTTGCCATATGTCCAAACAGGCTAAACATGAATATCCTAATTAGAAAGTAGAATAACTTCTTCAACATAAATCATATAAGATTTATTCAACTTCATCAAAGACTCTCCACTGATTAATGGTTCCAAATCAATCTTCTTACATAGTAATTCATCCTGGTTCGATTAGAAGCTTGGAGAACTTGCCATATGTCCAAAAAGGCTAAACATGGATATTCTGATTAGAAAGTGGAATAACTTCTTCAACATAACTCATATGAGATTTATTCAACTTCATGGAGACACTCCACTGATTAATGGTTCCAAATCAAGCTTCTTACGTAGTGATTTATCCTAGTTTGATTAGAAGTTTGAAGAACTAGCCATATGTCCAAACAGACTAAACATGGATATCCTTATTAGAAAGTGGAATAACTTCTTCAACATAACTCATATGAGATTTATTCAACTTGATGGAGACACTCCACTGATTAATGGTTCCAAATCAAGCTTCTTACGTAGTGATTTATCATAGTTTGATTAGAAGCTTGAAGAACTTGCCAAATGTCTAAACAGGCTAAACATGGACATCTTGATTAGAAAGTGGAATAACTTCTTCAACATAACTCCTATGAAATTTATTCAACTTCATGAAGAATCTACACTGATTAATGGTTCTAAATCAAGATTCTTACATATTGATTCATCTGGGTTTGATTAGAAGGTTGAAGAATTTGCCATATGTCCAAATAGGCTAAACATTGATATCTTGATTAGAAAGTGGAATAACTTCTTCAACATAACTCCTATGAGATTTATTTAACTTCATGAAAGACTCTCCACTTATTAATGGTTCCAAATCAAGAGTCTTACATAGTGATTCATCCTGGTTCGATTTGAAGCTTGAAGAACTTGCCATATGTCCAAACAGGCTAAACATGGATATCCTAATTAGAAAGTAGAGTAACTTCTTCAACATAACTCTTATAAGATTTATTCAACTTCATCAAATACACTACACTGATTAATGGTTCCAAATCAGGCTTCTTACATAGTAATTCATCCTGGTTCGATTAAATGCTTGAAGAACTTGTCATATGTCCAATAAGGCTAAACATGGATATCCCGATTAGAAAGTGGAATAACTTCTTCGAAATAACTCCTATGAGATTTATTCACTTCATGGAGACTCTCCACTGATTAATGGTTCCAAATCAACCTTCTTACTTAGTAATTCATCCTGGTTCGATTAGATGTTTGAAGAACTAGCCATATGTCCAAACAGGCTAAACATGGATATCCTTATTAGAAAGTGGAATAACTTCTTCAACATAACTCTTATGAGATTTATTCAACATCATGAAAGACGCTCCACTGATAAATGGTTCCAAATCAAGCTTCTTACATAGTAATTCATCATGGTTCGATTAGAAGCTTGAAGAACTTGCCATATGTCCAAACAGGCTAAACATGGATATTCTCATTAGAAAGTGGAATAACTTCTTCAACATAACTCTTATAAGATTTATTCAACATCATGAAAGAATATCCACTGATTAATGGTTCCTAATAAGGCCTCTTACATAGTAATTCATCCTGGTTTGATTAGAAGCTGAAGAACTTGCCATATGTCTAAATAGGCTAAACATGGATATCCTGGTTAGAAAGTGGAATAACTTCTTCAACATAACTCCTATGAGATTTATTCAACTTCATGAAAGACTCTCCACTGATTAATGGTTCCAAATCAAGCTTCTTACATAGTGATTCATCCTGGTTCGATTTGAAGCTTGAAGAACTAGCCATATGTCCAAACAGGTTCAACATGAATATCCTAATTAGAAAGTAGAATAACTTCTTCAACATAACTCTTATAAGATTTATTTAACTTCATCAAAGACTCTCCACTGACTAATGGTTCCAAATCAAGCTTCTTAAATAGTGATTCATCCTGGTTTGATTAGAAGTTTGAAGAACTTCCCAAATGTCTAAACAGGCTAAACATGGACATCTTGATTAGAAAGTGGAATGACTTTTTTAACATAACTCCTATGAAATTTATTCAACTTCATGGAGACTCTCCACTGATTAATGGTTCTAGATCAAGCTTCTTACAGAGAGATTCAGATTGGTTTGATTAGAAGCTGGAGAACTTGCCATATGTCTAAACAGGCTAAACATGGATATCCTGGTTAGAAAGTGGAATAACTTCTTCAACATAACTCCTATGAGATTTATTCAACTTCATGAAAGACTATCCACTGATTAATGGTTCCAAATCAAGCTTCTTACGAAGTGATTAATCCTGGTTCGATTTGAAGCTTGAAGAACTTGCCATATGTCCAAACAGGTTAAACATGGATATCCTGGTTAGAAAGTGGAATAACTTCTACAACATAACTCTGATAAGATTTATTTAACTTCATCAAAGACTCTTCACTGATTAATGGTTCCAAATCAAGCTTCTTAAATAGTGATTCATCCTGGTTTGATTAGAAGTTTGAAGAACTTGCCAAATGTCTAAACAGGCTAAACATGAACATCCTGATTAGAAAGTGGAATAACTTTTTCAACATAACTCCTATGAAATTTATTCAACTTCATGGAGACTCTCCACTGATTACTGGTTCTAGATCAAGCTTCTTACATAGAGATTCATATTGGTTTGATTAGAAGCTAAAGAACTTGCCATATGTCTAAACAGGCAAACATTGGATATCCTGGTTCGAAAGTGGAATAACTTCTTCAACATAACTCCTATGAGATTTATTCAACTTCATGAAAGACTATCCACTGATTAATGATTCCAAATCAAGCTTCTTACATAGTAAATCATCCTGGTTCGATTAGAAGCTTGAAGAACTTGCCATATGTCCAAAAACGCTAAACATGGATATCCTGATTAGAAAGTGGAATAACTTCTTCAACATAACTCCTATGAGATTTATTCAACTTCATGGAGACTCTCCACTGATTAAAGGTTTAAAATCAACCTTCTTACATAGTAATTCATTCTGGTGTGATTAGAAGCTTGAAGAACTAGCCATATGTCCAAACATGTTAAACATGGATATCCTGATTAGAAACTGGAATAACTTCTTCAACATAACTCTTATGATATTTATTCAACTTCATGCAAGACTCTACACTGATTAATGGTTCCAAATCAAGCTTCTTACATAGTAAATCATCCTCGTTTTATTAGAAGCTTAAAGAACTTGCCATGTGTCCAAACAAGCTAAAATGGATATCTTGATTAGAAAGTGGAATAACTTCTTCAACATAACTCCTCTGAAAATTATTCAACTTCATGGAGACTATCCACTGATTACTGGTTCTAAATCAAGCTTCTTACATAGAGATTCATCCCGGTTTGATTAGAAGCTAAAGAGCTTACCATATGTCCAAAAAGGCTAAACATGGATATCCTGGTTAGAAAGTGGAATAACTTCTTCAACATAACTCCTATGAGATTTTTTCAACTTCATGAAAGACTCTCCACTGATTAATGGTTCCAAATCAAGTTTCTTACATAGTAATTCATCCTGGTACGATTAGAAGCTTGAAGAACTAGCCATATGTCCAAACAGGCTAAACTCGGATATCCTGATTATAAAGTGGAATAACTTCTTCAACATAACTCTTATGATATTTATTCAACTTCATGCAAGTCTCTCCACTGATTAATGGTTCCAAATCAAGCTTCTTCCATAGTGATTCATCCTGGTTTAATTAGAAGTTTGAAGAACTTGCCATATGTCCAAACAGGCTAAACATGGATATCCTGATTAGAAAGTGGAATAACTTCTTCAACATAACTCCTATGAGATTTATTCAACTTCATGAAAGACTCTCCACTGATTAATGGTTCCAAATCAAGTTTCTTACATAGTGATTCATCCTGGTTGGATTAGAAGCTTGAAGAACTTGCCATATGTCCAAATAGTTTAAACATGGATATCCTGATTAGAAAGTGGAATAACTTGTTCAACATAACTCTTATGATATTTATTCAACTTCATGCAAGACTCTCCACTGATTAATGGTTCCAAATCAAGCTTCTTACATAGTGATTCATCCTGGTTTGATTAGAAGCTTGAAGAACTTGCCAAATGTCTAAACAGACTAAACATGGACATCTTGATTAGAAAGTGGAATAACTTCTTCAACATAACTCCTATGAAAATTATTCAACTTCATGGAGACTCTCCACTGATTAATGCTTCCAAATCAAGCTTCTTACATAGTAATTTATCCTGGTTTGATTAGAAGCTTGAAGAACTTGCCATATGTCCAAATAGGCTAAACATGGATATGCTGATTAGAAAGTGAAATAACTTCTTCAACATAACTCCTATGAGATTTATTCAACTTCATGAAAGACTCTCCACTGATTAATGGTTCCAAATCAAGCTTCTTACATATTGATTCATCCTGGCTTGATTAGAAGTTTGAAGAACTTGCCATATGTCCAATAAGGCTAAACATGGATATCCCGATTAGAAAGTGGAATAACTTCTTCAAAATAACTCGTATGAGATTTATTCACTTTATGGAGAATCTCCACTGATTAATGGTTCCAAATCAACCTTCTTAATTAGTAATTCATCCTGGTTCGATTAGAAGCTTGAAGAACTTGCCATATGTCCAAACAGGTTAAACATGGATATCCTGGTTAGAAAGTGGAATAACTTCTTCAACATAACTCTGATAAGATTTATTTAACTTCATCAAAGACTCTTCACTGATTAATGGTTCCAAATCAAGCTTCTTAAACAGTGATTCATCCTGGTTTGATTAGAAGTTTGAAGAACTTGCCAAATGTCTAAACAGGCTAAACATGAACATCCTGATTAGAAAGTGGAATAACTTTTTCAACATAACACCTATGAAATTTATTCAACTTCATGGAGACTCTCCACTGATTAATGGTTCTAGATCAAGCTTCTTACATAGAGATTCATATTGGTTTGATTAGAAGCTAAAGAACTTGCCATATGTCTAAACAGGCAAAACATGGATATCCTGGTTCGAAAGTGGAATAACTTCTTCAACATAACTCCTATGAGATTTATCCAACTTCATGAAAGACTCTCCACAGATTAATAGTTCCAAATCAAGCTTCTTACATAGTGATTCATCCTGGTTTGATTAGAAGCTTGAAGAACTTGCCATATGTCCAAACAGTCTAAACATGGATATCCTGATTAGAAAGTGGAATAATTTCTTCAACATAACTCCTATGAGATTTATCCAACTTCACGAAAGACTCTCCACTGATTAATGGTTATAAATCAAGCTTCTTACATAGTGATTCATCCTGCTTTGATTAGAAGCTTGAAGAACTTGCCATATGTCCAAACAGTCTAAACATGGATATCCTGATTAGAAAGTGGAATAACTTCTTCAACATAACTCTTATGATATTTATTCAACTTCATGCAAGACTCTCCACTGATTAATGGTTTCAAATCAAGCTTCTTACATAGTGATTCATCCTGGTTCGATTAGAAGCTTGAAGAACTTGCCAAATGTCTAAACAGGCTAAACATGGACATCTTGATTAAAAGTGGAATAACTTCTTCAACATAACTCCTATGAAATTTATTCAACTTCATGGAGACTCCACACTGATTAATGGTTCTAAATCAAGCTTCTTACATAGAGATTCATCCCGGTTTGATTAGAAGCTGAAGAACTTGCCATATGTCCAAACAGGCTAAACATGGATATCCTGGTTAGAAAGTGGAATAACTTCTTCAACATAACTCCTATGAAATTAATTAAACTTCATGGAGACCCCACACTGATTAATGGTTCTAAATCAAGCTTCTTACATAGAGATTCATCCTGGTTTGATTAGAAGCTGAAGAACTTGCCATATTTCCAAACATGCTAAACATGGATATCATGATACAAAGTGGAATAACTTCTTCAACATAACTCTTATAAGATTTATTCAACTTCATGAAAGACTCTCCACTGATTAAGGGTTACAAATCAAGCTTCTTACATAGTGATTCATCCTGGTTTGATTAGAAGCTTGAAGAACTTGACATATATCCAAACATGTTAAACATGGATATCCCGATTAGAAAATGGAATAACTTATTCAACATAACTTCTATAAAATTTATTCAATTTCATGGAGACTCTCCACTGATTAATGGTTCTAAATCAAGTTTCTTACATAGTAATTCATCCTGGTTTGATTAGAAGCTTGAAGAACTTGCTATATGTCCAAACAGACTAAACATGGATATCCTGATTAGAAAGTGGAATAACTTCTTCAACATAACTCCTATGAGATTTATTCAACTTCATGGAGACTCTCCACTGATTAATGGTTCCAAATCCACCTTCTTACATAGTAATTCATCCTGGTTTGATTAGAAGCTTGAAGAACTAACCATATGTCCAAACAGGCTAAACATGGATATACTGATTAGAAAGTTGAATAACTTCTTTAACATAACTCCTATGATATTTCTTCAACTTCATGAAAGACTCTCCACTGATTAATGGTTCCAAATCAATATTCTTACATAGTAATTCATCATGGTTTGATTAGAAGCTTAAAGAACTTGCCATGTGTCCAAACAGACTAAACATGAATATCTTAATTAGAAAGTGGAATAACTTTTTTAACATAACTCCTGTGAAATTCGTTCAACATCATGAAAGATTCTACACTGATTAAGGGTTACAAATCAAGCTTCTTACATAGTGATTCATCATGGTTTGATTAGAAGCTTGAAGAACTTGTCATATGTCCAAACATGTTAAACATGGACATCATGATTAGAAAGTTGAATAACTTCTTCAAAATAACTCCTATAAAATTTATTCAACTTCATGGAGACTCACCACTGATTAATGGTTCTAAATCAAACTTCTTACCTAGATATTCATCATGGTTCGATTATAAGCTGAAGAACTTGCCATATGTCCAAACAGGCTAAACATTGATATCATAATTAGAAAGTGGAATAACTTCTTTAACATAACTCCTAAGATATTTATTCAACTTCATGAAAGACACTCCACTGATTAATGGTTCCAAATCAAGCTTCTTACATAGTGGTTCATCCTGGTTCGATTAGAAGCTTGAAGAACTTGCCATATGTCCAAACAGGCTAAACATGGATATCATTATTAGAAAGTGGAACAAATTCTTAAACATAACTCTTATAAGATTTATTCAACTTCATGAAAGCCTCTCCACTGATTAATGGTTCCAAATCAAACTTCTTACATAATGATTCAACTTGGTTTGATTAGAAGCTTGAAGAACTTGTCATATGTCCAAACAGGCTAAACATGGATATCCTGATTAGAAAGTGGAATAACTTCTTCAACATAACTCCTATAAAATTTATTCAACTTCATGGAGAGTCTCCACTGATTAATCATTCTAAATCAAGTTTCTTACATAGAGATTCATCCTGGTTTGATTAGAAGCTGAAGAACATGCCATATGTCCATACAGGCTAAACATGGATATCATGGTTAGAAAGTGGAATAACTTCTTCAACATAACTCCTATGAGATTTATTCAACTTCATGAAAGACTCTCCACTAATTAATGGTTCCAAATCAAGCTTCTTCCAAAGTGATACATCCTGGTTTGGTTAGAATCTTGAAGAACTTGTCATATGTCCAAAAAGGCTAAACATGGATATCCTGATTAGAAAGTGGAATAAATTCTTAAACATAACTCTTATAAGATTTATTCAACTTCATGAAAGCCTCTCCACTGATTAATGGTTCCAAATCTAACTTTTTACATAATGATTCAACTTGGTTTGATTAGAAGATTGAAGAACTTGCCATATGTCCAAACATGCTAAACATGGATATCCTGATTACAAAGTGGAATAACTTCTTCAACATAACTCCTATGAGATTTATCCAAGTTCATGAAAGACACTCCACTGATTAATGGTTCCAAATCAAGCTTATTACATAGTGATTCATCCTGGTTTGATTAGAAGCTTGAAGAACTTGCCATATGTCCAAACAGGTTAAACATGGATATCCTGATTAGAAAGTGGAATAACTTCTTCAACATAACTCTTATGATATTTATTCAACTT